>LN483580.1:0-266500 GCA_900002565.1 Culicoides sonorensis
TAAGTAGAAAAAACCTAATTTCGAATTTTCGAAAATTGATTTTCGAAAAAAAAAATTGCACCGGTGCAATCTTGACACGGGTAAATTATTGGTTATGAAAATGTAACATTTTTGAGATTGGAAATTTATTTTTAATGTAAAATTCACCCATTAAGCACTGCAATTAAAAAATGAGAAATTTTAACCACTGGGCTTTTTAGAAAAGTGCATTTCATTGAGATTTTTTTAAAAAGAATTTCTTAATCGTGAAATTTGTTAAAAAATTTAAAATTGAGAAATTTAAAAAATGAGGAAGTTTTTCAAAATTTTGGATACTTTTTAAAAAAATATTTCAATATGGCTGCGATTTTGAAATTTTTTGAAAAAATATCCCGTTATTTTTTAAAAATTTGATTTCATTTTAAAAAACTCCGCCATTTTAATTTTTTTTTTAATAGAAAATTCCACCATTTTTTTAAATTTTGAAAAATCCTTCAATTTTAAAAAAACTCCGCTATTACGAAATTTTTTGAAAAAAATCCGAAATTTTTTCTTACGTAATGCACTAAAAAGGTAAAGAAGGAAATGCTTTAAAATCGAGTAAGAACCCGAAATTTTTCGAAATCGTTGAAACTTAAGAATTTGTTAAAAGCTTTGAAACTTGAGAAATTTTTCTAAAATGGCAGAATTTTATTAAAATCGAAACGTTGGAACAATACGATTTGACATTTAATGGCGTATATGAAATAAAACTGAAATTATTAGTGAAATTCATCCAAAATGGTTGAATTTTGTGTAAATTTAATCAACGGTTTTTAAAGGGTTGAAAATTAATGCATTTCACAAGAAATTAATCATCAATAAAATAAAAACTATTTTTTCGAATTGAAAGATAAATTTTCTGTAAAAAAAAGGAGGAAAAATATATAATTAGGCACACCATTTGCGCACTTCTGAGCGGGACTATCCCGATTTTTGAATCAATGTCCCGACTTCCGATTTGTCTTTCATTTGTCCCAATTTTTAACGTTGAAAAATCTTATTATCAGGAAAGTTCAAAAACTGACCTTAGTTTCACAAAACGTTCGTTGATGAGTATACAGATCGATAAAGTATCAAAAAATACATCGTCTTGAATCTTGGTTTTTCACACTCCAGAGGGCGCTGTGAGCTAATTTTGTGATTTACAGCAAGAAAAAAGTTTAAAACAGTAAAAAAAATAGAAAGTCAAGGTACAAATCGTCGTTGATGACCCTCCGAGGGTGTCAGGAAGGGTCCTGAAGGCCTGGAAATTCCCTCGTCGAGGCTGACAAGCAGGTTGATCAGGTCGTTGATAACTTCAGTGTAGTAAAAAATGAAGAGTTTTTAACTGTCCTGCTTTTTGCTTTCAAATCCCGATTTTTCATTAAAAGTACCTGGTATGCCTTTATATAATATAAAGGAGTCACGTTTAACAATAAAAGTCTACCAATAGAAATATCGGGAAAAATTATGATTGCCTTACATTTTTACAAGAAAACACAAAAAAAGACAGAAATTTAAGTAATTATATTAATAAAATGTCTTGTCTTCCTCCTTCTTTTTTTTCTTACGTTTCACAACACAATATTAGTGTCAATTTTTGCATGTTCATGAAAAATTTATACGAAAAACCAACAAAAAATTATGTATTAATTATATTATAATAACAACATAAAACAAGTCAAAACTAAGCGAGAGAGAGAGAGACAAGAAACATACAATAAAGTTGCTAAATCACAAAACAAGACCCAAGATAACAAAACTTATGATAATAAAGTTAATGTTTGTTAATATGATGATTTGGTATATTTTCGGTCTTTATTCATACAAAATTTCGTAGAAAAAGTTATTTTGTGTAAAGGAAATTCTTTTCTATTGTTTTTCATCATCATCATAATAATAATAAAATTATTATTAACAATTGTTATCATAAATGTGTGCGATAAAAAAATATCATATAAATGAAATAATTCCTTGAACGGTGTTTTTGTGTTTGCTATAAAATATTTTCACATTAATGAACTTTCTTATGATTATAATGATCATTTTTGTATGAAGGTGAGGATAAAAATTGTATGGAAGTGTATCAAAACATTGGAAATTAGCCAAAATGTTATGAGGAGAAACTTTTGCATCTAATAATATGATGATGAGTTTTATGAGCTAATTGACTGTCAATAATAACAAGTGCTCGTGTGTCTTTAAAGATAGTTTTTATTTGTTATTTATGAAACACCAAAGTTTTATGTTATGAATGCGTTTAATGCCATTAAAGATGTTTCAACTATTGTAAGAATGCGTTTTTTGAGTTTCATTAAATTCAGACTTAATTTAGAATGAAATGTGATGCCCCATGATAGAATTCAATACACATGAGACAATGGTGGGCTGTTTCCTTGAAATAAAATTCAAGTAAATTTTTAATCCAAATGCTGTCTAAATGTCAAATGACCATGACACTCATTTTTTTTCCTCTTCTTCTTCTTTTCTTGTATGTAATGATGAAACACACACAATACATAAATGAAACCCTTCTCAGAACTTCAAAATTATTTTCATTTTCCTTCTCATTATTCACCCATTGACACTTTCATAAGTCAGTCAAAATCATGTCTCCCTTTTTTTCTTTATTTTTTAACACATGTCGTTACATTTTCATTTTAAATGGGACTCATTTTCATTTTCATTCCATCACATATACCATAAGAATTTTTATATGTTTAAAGTTAAATGTATAATAGAGCTAATAAAATGAAGTCTGATACAGTAAAAATTCTAATCAGCGATAACTACTCAACAAGGACATATTCTCAATAAGGACATTTTAAAATTGTCTGTTATAATGTCCAATTTTTTTTAACTTTTATTTTTTGGGAATAATTTGTAATAAAACATTACTTATTTCATGCGAAATATTTATTTTTTTCCTTTGACAATAATTTCTCCATTTCTGTGTTACTAATTTGTAAAAAAAAATCAATTAAATGCTCTAATGAGCTTTTTAAGGAACTATATTCTTTTTCGCCTATAACTATGTCAATATTGAATTCCAAAGGTCCATGAATGACTTCCAACGACTCATTACTTGAATCTCCATTCTCTGAATCGAACCCAAACGATGTATTATCTTTTTTTTTCATGATAATATCATTAATATCACTTTCTGTTAGTTCATCAAGGGTTTCCCGATATTCTTAGTCATTAAATAGTTCGAATTCCTGTAACCTCCCACTTTTCCTACTCATAATGTCGAATTCAGGAATTCCCTCTCAAAGATTTTTCTACGAATTATCGATTATGAAGGAAGACAACTCATTCCATGATCCAGATATTCAAAAATTTTCATTTGTATCCATTTTCAGATTTATTTCGATAGAAATAATTTACTCTTCACCGAAAAAACAAGTCAAATTTGAGTTATTTTGAATATATGTGTATTTAAATTCAATAATGTTCCGTTTTTTGTTTAAATTTATCGCATAAGTTAAAAAGTCGGGTGCAATTTTATTGTTTTTTTACCATATTAAGGATATCCTTGTTGAGAATATTTATTCTCAGCTAGAGACAGATATTTGAAAATTTCGTATCCTTGATTGGAATTTTTACTGTACAAGAAAAATGACGATTGTTTGATGATGAGAATTTCACTGAAAAGAAGACATAACTGTTACAAGGAGAGAAATAAAAAAAATAAAAGGAAAAAAATACATCGTAAGCATTTTTTTTTAAATTTTTTTCGTTTTTTTGACAATTACGTGTACGTTACATAGAGCTATAGATACACGGAACATAACGAAAACAATAAAAGTTTTGCTTATCATCATCATCATCAGGAGCTATCTACCAATTTTTATGAATATTTTCTATAAGAGCACTTTGTCAGAATAAAACATTTACATGCATGCACACACATTCACACACATACACACACAAATTTAAACATAAAGGCTTAAAATAAAAATACATGATCATCATCATCATCATCATCATCAAGACGTGTTGTATTGTTTTTTTTTTGTATATTTTTTTTAAAAAATATTCATAGTCCTTTGTGTTGAATAATTTTTTTTTGTATAATGAAGTCCAATCGTTTTACATGTGAAAAAAATTCATAATGAATTTGATGAAATTTTTCAATGAGTTGAAATAAAAAATTATGAAAATAAAATATTTCAGTTATGAGTTCAATTTTAATTGATTTTATAACCAATTGAGTTTAATTTGATTCGATTGGAGGATTAATGTAAAAAGTTTTTGTTCCCATTTCAATGTGAAACGTAAATTGATGCATTGAATTGTCTCTCATTTTGTCTCCATCTCTCTCTCTCTTTCATTTCAACTCAAATTTTAAATTTCTTGTACAAAAAATTATAAATTTGATTTTAACAGACTAGATTTTTTTCAAAATATTGAGAAAAAAAATATTTTTTTTCACTTACTCTCTTTCTCTCCCTTCCACAGCTTCCTCTCTCAATTGTCTTCATAGAATCTTCTTAACCCTTACTTTCCAGTGTCCCACCGGTGGAATATTGGTTTTTAAATAAGTTTTTAATGTATATTTTTCACTTCTGACAATTTATTCTTGAATAAACAGATGCTTTGAAGGATTTCTTTGATATTTTCGGTAAAAGTTTTAAAAAAAATCTTATGGGGTCAAAGAAATTTCTGTACGTATATCTATAGGAGTTATACGTATTTTTGCTAGCTATTCCTTAACATTTTTTACTTTAACAACTAAATTTTTTGATTGATCATTCATTTTTGGGTCAGAATCTACAAAAAAATACAAAATTTAATCAAAAATTCGAGCTGGATCTATTCCTGGGAAAGAGAGGGTTAAAATCAAAGATTTCCCTGTTCATACGGTCCATGCAGTGATATTTTACTCACAATTTCAATGCATAAGTCAGCTCAATACAAAAATTGTTTTTTTTCTACATAAAAATATTTATTTTCCTTACGTGGCTCATATTCAATATGAACGTGAACGAACGAGTTACATGAATTATTACCTGGCCTTTAGAGAGTATTAAATCAGTTTATCATGAAAGGTAACGAATATGATTTCATTTTTAATATGAAAAATAATTCCAACTCTTAACATATTGGTTTTAATTCAAAATATGACTTGAATTATGAAATTTGTGTGCAGTAGGGCATTGAAAGATTTTCTCTTCAAGGTCACACTGTAAGTTGAAAACGCCCCGCAAATTCAGGAGTGGATTGAAAATCACTAACGGCCCTGGCATTCTGTATGATTTTCTTTAAAATTTACGCTAATCTTAACTTTTACAAGACCATCGACTGCGGCCTTTCAGGCATTTGTCAGATTGCCCGTATGGCCAATCCGCCAGAGCCCGCAAATCACCCCGCTTGGCGATAACCCTGCATGCGAGGTTGTTTTCGGAGCGATTACGGGTTTGATTTTTTATTATTTATATGTTAAATTTAGCACATTCTTTGAAACATGGTGGTATTGTGGGCTGTCGTGCTGTCCGTCCATTCGCCACGAATCGCTAAAAAAACGCGGCTCGCAAAAAGAAACACAAATATCGAAAAAAATTCGTGAGTCGCGAAAGCCGCAAATCGTTAAAGAACCGCGAATCGTGGAAAAAACGCCGATCACGAAAAAACGTATCTCGCTTAAAAAACTGCGAACCGCATGAGGGGTTATCGCCAAGCACTACGGGGTGGTTTGCGGGACGATTTCAACTTACAGTGCAATAATATTAAAATTAAGCAATTCAATTAAATTTCGACTGTTAATTTCAATGAAATAAAGCAAAAATCTTCCATTTTTTTTTTAATTAAGCCAATTTCACATGTTTTCCTGGTTCTAATGATGACAGCCATCAAATTAATGAATTTCCATGATATGAGAGAAGAGAAAACAGTTTGTCATTTTAATAATAAATAACATACGACATCAAATGTTTGAAAAGATAACACATTTTCACTTATATATTGATTATTATTTTCTATTATCAACATTTTCCTTGAAAAACTTTTGTATTTTAGCAGTATTTGCCCTAAAAACACGATAAATAGGGTCCATTTTTTGTAATACATATTTTTTTTTTAAAAAAATGACAAAATGTGTGACATCAACCTATTTCATTAATCATCTTCCTCACTTTTGTTTTCCTCTTTTTTTTATTATCATACTTCAATTTGAATGGTAACACACACAAAAAAAGTGCTTTAAGTGATAAACCATTGATAGGATCGAACTAGAACATGCTTTGCATTGTTCCTATATTCAAATATTATATGTATAAAGTTAATAAGTGGATTATAATAACGGACATTTGGACCATGTAAAGTTAGAAAACACATTTGTCGTCTTATTTTCTTGCCTCTTTCTATGATCATTTTATCATATCAAATAAAAATAAAATAAAATTAGGAAGAATGGATTTCAAATTCGTATTTGATGAAATTCAGATATACACACAGTTAATATTACATTGAAATCGTTTTTATTTTATATTTATTATATTATTTGTAGAACAAGATACCAGTTTTATAATTTATTGCTTGCTATTTATCAATTTTGTGTGTTTTCCATTCATTTAAATGTTGAATATTTTGGCCTTTTTCTGTTCGAAATGTGTTCAATAAATTATTTTCTTGTATTTTTTATTTGATTGTAAGTATGTTTTGAATGAGAAAAGGTGTTTTTGATGTCATTTATAAACACTTTGAACGAATTAGGGATGAAATTTACTTTAATCGTATAATGAAATTTTAACAGAAATTTCAAATTAAGATCAGATCAGATTTCTAGGGCGGTATCAGAAGAGAATCAGCATTCAGATCTACAGACGAGTCTATTGAGCATGTCCATTATCATCATATCTGATGAAGAAGGAACCAAATCTAGAGAAACAACTAAAGAAAAAAGTCCACTTGACCTGGTTCAGTTCAGAAAAGTGACCACACCTTCTCAGAAAGCTAAGCAGGGCAGACACCTTCACTTTTATGATGGAATCAATACTAGGTAAATACTCACCCAGCGTGATACCACGCAATCTGGCATGGTTGGGACATGCACAAAACAGATGTGAAGCAGTCTCCTCTTGTTCAGAGTAGCATTTGCACATTGGATCTCTTGAGTCAAATTGACTGAGATGATAGTCTAGAGCACAATGACTAGTGAACATGCCAACTATAACTCTGAGAGCTCAGTACGGTTCAATCTAATCAGTTGTCTAGATAAACCGGAATCAGGTTCCTTGATAAAGAGTCGAGTCTGTCTAAAGGTACCCGCCTGATTGGACCACCATTACTGGAAATGACTCTCTAGCCTTCCTCTAAGAATTCATGCAGGTCAGAGAAAGCCAAAAAACCGATTCTGGTGAATAATAGAATCAAATTAAGTTAGATTATTTAAAAATAAGAAATTTAAAAGGTAAATTTTCAACATTTTCATTTGGATCAAGGTTTTAAGATAATTTTTTTCATAGAAAACTCAATAAAAAAAGTTTTAAAACTTGTTAGTTCTCCTCATTATGTTTCATCTTATTATTTTCAATATAAAAACTAAAATTTTTTTTTTTATTTTAATAAAATTATGTCCCTCATTTTCCTTGTAACATCAAGTACCCTTTGATACTTAAAAAGTATCATTAAAGAAAGAAAAAAAGAAGTTTTATTAAAACTTTTCTGTAAGTAAAAGTTAATTCCATGCAATATACAGCTTCTTATTATTATTACAACAACAAAAAAAAGTGTACATCGAAATAGCTTTTCATGTTCTTTTTTTTCTGAAATTTCATATTAAAATTCTTCTTTAACACAAACTAACGACTCTTTCCAATATTGCTGCGAGGAGAAGGTAATTTAGATAAGCGAATGTTGTTCATTTACATCCCATATTATTTGTAAAGGTTTATATACAAACAGGAAACATAAAAAAAATTTTTATATATAAAAAAGATTCTTGTACACTTTCGGTCGCTTTAACTACACCACATTTCACAACAACAACAACAACGACAAAATAAACGGATAAATAGAGATAGATTACATGTGCCTATAAAATGGAACGTAAAATATTTCCTGTATTGTTCTGATATTTTGTGAGTTCTGATATAAAAGGAAGCGTGAAATTTCTTTATTCTCTTTTGACTTGAATGGCATCGAATATTGTGGATTAATTTCATTAGATTGTATTGAATTTTAATACAGTATCAGTGTAAATTTTATTCATTCAGTGAGTCAGTCAGTGGAAGTTTGTAAGTCAGTAAACAATTTTTTTTAATGTAATGCAAAATGAGGCGTGTTGAGAAAATTTTCAATGAAAGGAGGATGTCATTATTGAGAGGTCAGGCAAGACCCTAAAGTCCCTTTAAGAATTTGAAAAAGATTCTCAGAGTTCATGGTCAGAGAGTGAAATAGAGAAAGAAAGAGGTAAATTTATGGACCCTCGAATTTCTTACAAAATATTTTACAGGAGAGCCGGTTGAAAGTTTCGTATAATCTCATAGAAATACGTACAGACGAGGATTAGCCATACGGGCAATCTGGCAAATTCCAGAAAAGCCGCAGTCGATCGTCTAGTAAAAGTTAAGTTTAGCGTAAATTTTAAAGAAATTATTACAGAAAGCCAGGGCCGTTAAGAATTTTCAATCCGCTTCTGATAGTGAAAATCGACCAGCGGCGGCTAATGGGTTAAAAAATATTATAACGATAACGATGATACAATTTTAATTTAGTTCAAAAGGATTTGCATGTAAAAACTTCAAAAGATGATGCATTTTCTGCATGCTAACAAGAAACGTATTTCAAAAGTTTTGTAATACTTGTGATAAGTAACTGTAACTATAAATATTGTAATAAAATCGCTTCCAGCGAAATTTCTGTTCAAATATATGTATATAAAACTTGACAATTCACTTCACAGCGTGAATTTAACACACACCCAATAAAATGATAATAAAATATGAATTTTTCATTCATTTTATATCACAATCGAATTCATACAAAAAAAAATGCAATAAAAAAATTGAACAAAAGCACATCGTTTAAAGTTTTCATTGAAAAAAAAAATTAAATTCAAACACTTATCAATTCATTCATCCAAACAAACAAAAATAATGTATGATTTAAAAGAGTGCAGGAAAATGTGACACTTTATTCCATTTCAATGTACAATTGTACGACATAAAATGCAATAATATGGTAATATTTTGTGAGAAAACAAGATTTTCATTAAAATTCAAATGGAATATATCCGTTTTTTTTTCATTTTCACCATTATTATTTTTATTATTATGTTTGTGTGTCACTGAAATCCATTCAATTCCATGACTGATACACACAATCAAATATTTTTATTGCACCTGTTTTTTATTGGGGGGTATTTTTCATTCATTCACAGTGAAATCCATTAATTCACACACACACACACATAAAAATATTGAATAGCGTATTAATTTTTTTTTTTATATCTGTTTATGTAGCTTAAAATTCCAATAATATTAATACTAATAATAATAATAATGAAATTCATGATGCGACAATCATTGCATACTCACACTTACTCGAAATATTTAAAAAAAAATGAAATAATTTCATATAAATTTCATATATAAAATAATAACAATAAAAATAATAATATTGAGAGAGAAGCACTTTCAGGAAAAATGCATGTCTCCGCCTCAATGCACACGTGATGTGATGTGAAATTTATTGTGATGCCTCTTGTTTGTGGAAAATGGATTTCCTGCTTTTGTATATAAAATAAAACAATTCAATAATTTTATTTTTTTCAAATTTTATACTTTGAACACTTTTCATGATGATTTTCATGAGAGAATTTTATCAATTTTTATTGTTTTTTTTTCTCGTGATACGTTTTTTTTCGTATGAAATTAATGCAAAAAAGTTCAATATGATGGATTTTCTCGATTTTTTTTTATCGAAATATATTTAAATGTATTATCATTTTGTTTTAGAAAATTTGTTTGAAAAATTTGCAATAAATGCCAATTGCATTCCGTTACTCATTGAATATAAATTGCTTTGATTTTTTATATAAAATTTGAGGATATGAGAATTGGGACTTTGAATGAATTTAAATGAGAGCAAGTCGTAATTGAAGAAATTTTCCAGAAAATGATGATTGCTTGGAAAAAGGTGACTTATATTCATATTGCGCGCAAATGCTTAAAAATTAGGCAGCTAGGACTTTAAATAAATAAAATTTTGATATCAAAAAATTACTTTGTTAGAAAAACTAGAGTGATTTGCTTGATTTTTTGCAATTTTTGAAAATTCAAATATTTTCCGCTATGAATTCAAATTTAAAAAACTTTGCAGTTTTCCAAATTTTTCGAAAAATCGTCCATTTTGGAAGTTTCTAAGATTTTTTCGTGGTTTTTAGCAATATTGTAAATTTTCTCCACTTTGACGTAAAAATCCACAAAACTCGCTTTACGTACACGGCAACTCTACGGCAACAAATACGGCAACATTTTTAAATTTTTTTTTTCATTTATATAATATAATTTTATCAAAAAACTTCAAATTTTTAAAAAAGTCAAAATTTTCAAAAAACTCAAAAATTTCAAAAAACTCAAAAATTTCAAAAAACGTAAAAATTTAAAAAAATTTGAAAAACTCAAATATTTCAAAAAAACCCAAAAAACTCAAAAATTTCAAAATATCTCAAAAATTTCAAAAAACTCAAAATCTTAAAAAAATTCGAAAATTCCAAATAAAATTCCATAAAAGTCCAAATATCAAAAAAGTCAAAAAACTCAAAAATTTTCAAAAAACTCAAATATTTCAAAAAAAGTCAAAAATTTCAAGAAACTCAAAATTTAATCAAAAATTTCACAAAACTCAAAAATTTCAAAAATCTTAAAAATTTCAAAAAAACTCAAAAATTTTCCAAAAACCCAAATTTTTTTCAAAAAACTCAAAAACCTCAAAATTTCATAAAACACAAAATTTTTAAAAAAGTCATTGTTTTGAAAATGTTCCAAATAGTTAAAATTTTCAAAATACTCAAAATATTAAGTTTTAAATATTTTTAGTTTTTTTGAAAATTTTAAAGTTTTTTTGAAATTTTTGTGTTTTTTGAAATTTTTGTGTTTTTTGAAATTTTTGTGTTCTTAGAAATTTTTGGGTTTTTTGAAAATTTTGAGTTATTTGAAATATTTTTTTAGATAAAATTATATTTTTGTTACTGAATAAGGCCGCGACAAATGAATTTCAAAAGTTTTGTCCGATGCCCCTTTTGAAAAGTCAAAAAAGACGAGGGGCATAAAAAAAAAAAATTTTTTTTTGAACAGGATTTTCAATTTAAAAATCATGTTTTTCTAGAAAATTTAAACAATTTTTAAGTAATAATTACGTTATTGTGTCGAATTAGCCTAAAAAAACCTAAATGAACAAAAAAATCCCATTGAAATTTCTTTTGCAAAATTTTTAAATCGAAAATTTTTAACGGTCAAATTTTTTAAAATAGACTTTATTAATTTCTGAGTGTGACTAAAATCAAAATTGTTCGATTTGATGTTTTATTTGTAAAATGTTGCTAATAACATTCTCAAAAGGCTATTAATTAAAAATGTAAGCAATTCTACGTCTGTTATTTGTATTATTTCAAAGAAATTGCCTTAAAAACATAATCTGCGAGTGGAACTTTTTTTTTTTTTTTTGGCCCCCCCCATCTAACATTTTATTGGATTAGGACAAAACTTTCGATTTTCATTTGTCGCGGCCTAAATGAAAAAAAAAATTTTAAAATGTTGCCGTACAATTGCCGTAGAGTTGCCGTGCTACGGCAAGAAGTTGCCGTCTACGGCAACAATACGGCAAGTTTCCCGTGTAAGTCAATTAGTAGGCCCTAAGTTGAAAACATCCCGCAAATCACCCCGTAGTTCTTCGCGATTACCCCGCATGCGAGGCGATAACGGTCCGATGACTTAGAGTGTATTGAAATTGAGCTTCAACGTCAATATGACTTACTTTGTTGCATTTGATATACAGAAAAACGATGATTTAGTTTCAAAAATTTCCACATAATCAAATTCATTTGACAATCAAACTATATTTTCATTTTAGTCTTTTCATATTATTGAGGTTTTCCAATGTTTGTTACATTTGAATTTCCATTTCATGCTATCATTGATGATCTCATCCATATGCTGAATGTCTATTTTTCTCGTTTATTTTTGATGTTATTATTTTATTTTTATTATTTTTGCGATACACTTCTATACACATTTGTTGTTGTTACTCATGATGATGATGATGTTGTGTTATAAAATAAAATAAAATAAAATCAGATACATGGAAAATTACATCAAAATTACAATGAATAACAATATGTAACAGAAATATAAAAAACTGAATCAGATTGTGTTTGAAATGATACAAATTTACATGGAACAAAATTCATTTTATCTGAACACAACACCATATCTGATTATGGTCTGTTTTAGTTGTTGTCCATCGTCTATGTATGAGATGCATGTGTGTGTGTGTGTGCTCAAATGTGTTGTGTCATGCAAGTGTGATCACACTGAAAATTATGTTTCAGAAGCAAAGGCATTGTACCATTCAGTTGATACAAAATGAATTAAACGTATTCACAGCCGTCTAAAAAACCAGCAGGACATTGACTGTCGATGTGTGTGTATGTGTGTGTGTGTGTGTGTGTGTGTGTGTGTGTGTGTGTTAACTCTATCAGATATGGCTCAATGTGTTCAATTTATTAAATCAATGTGCTGTATAATTTGCTCGTTATTTAAAATGGGAATGTTGATATGTTTTCTCGAGATAAATATCATCAAGAATAAATGAAATATAAGTTATTGCATAATGAAGGCGACTGGTTACTTGTAAAAAATATACACTGAAAATGTTCACGTGTCACTTTACTCTTAATACAATTGAAGCATTAATGGAATTGACATTAATTTCCTTGTATAAGCGTTTTATTCAGTTAATATCGAAATCTGATATAATTTTGTGACACTTAAAATCCTTTTGAATCATGATAAATTGACTTGAAATTATAATGCAGTTGAATTCATCAAAGAATTTAAATGAGTTCGAGCATTAACTCAATGAAAATTATTTGTGATATGCAAATTTTAAAATAAAATGACTTTCATTACATATTAAAAGCGATCAAAGTTTGTTTCAGTTCAAAATATTGATTTTAGTTCAATACTCGTCAAAAGAAAGTAAAGCAAAAATCGAATTCCCAAACTTTTTCTCCATTTTCATGTAATTTCACCTCAATAGCAACTGAATTCGACTAGAGAAAACTTTGTGATGTTATTACGTGCCTGAGAGAGTTAGCACATTTCCTTTGAAATCCATTACAAGGAAAAAAAATCTTTAAATGCAAATTTTCTTGCATCTTTAAAACGTGACTTGGTTTTTTTGTGATATACTCTTATTTACATGAAATATGAATGAAACTTCAAAGGAGTAGGAAAAAAAAATGAACAAAAAAACATCATGTTTCCGCATTAATAATAATATTAAATTCCAAGCATCTGTGTGAGTCTCTCTCTCTAACTTACCTTTTTAGCATTAATACATATTTTACCTTAATTTTATGTGTTATGTAAGTAAATGTGAGCTTTTTCCGAAAAAGGGACATAATTTATGAACAGATTATCACGTTATTACATGCATTATTCATTCAACCGCTTATTTAGAAAAGGGAATTTTATTTACATGGTAATTCCTGTATATCAAGTTGGAAAATTAAATTATTATGTTATATTCACTTAAAAGTTTGTTGGTTTTCATGAATTTGTTGGAATAAAAAGTCTTAATTGAAATGTTTTTGCTTTCAATTTCAAGGAAAATGCGCTTTTATGAGGGTTTTGATTGTGTTTGACCTAAGAGTAGGTCATTGCGAGCAGTGGTGATCCAAAATGGTGAATGTTCGATGACGGTGCGAACAAAAAAATGGCTGAACTTTGCTCACCATTATATGAAATCATGAGAAAAATATGGATGCTAAGACTTTTGAGCAATATCGATTACGAAACGCCTTAACCCTCGATTCAGCGACTGGGTCTCGCCAGGCCCCTAAATATATTGTACAAAAAAGTCATATTTTTATGAGTTTTAGGTAAAAGTGATCTGAAGAAAAATTGCAGAGAACATTTTAAGCTGCAGCTTTGCTGAACTGACCAAGTCGATATTTCATTAAAAAGGAGGTCAAAAATAGCAGACTACTCATTTAAGAGCTCATATTTCGGTAACTATAACCTAAAACTTACAAAAATTTGATTTTTTGTCACTTTAATACCGAAAAAATAGAACGAAATTGCGTTTTTGCCATTTTTGAGTCTTAATACATCAAATGTAAACTTTGTCAGTTCAGCAAAGTTGTAGCTTAAAATATGCTCTACAACTTTGCTTAAGGTGATTTTTGTCTAAAACAAACAAAAACATGACTTTTTACTTAAAATAATTAGGGGCCTGGCCAGACCCTGTCGCTGAAAGTAAGAGTAAAAAGTTATCGCTGAACCGAGGGTTAAAAATGGAACCCCTGAAAAAATATCAATTGGCACAAACTTCACACTCATGATTTTACAGTTTTCAGGTTCTTCCAGTTTTTTTTTGTAAACTCTCCATCCATTGATTTTATGTTTCGATTTAAAATTTTGATAAAATTTATTTTTCAATTACATACAACTTTGTTTATCGAACTCGTTTTACTTTGCTTTGTTAAAATAGCTCTATTACTCTTGTTGTAATACAAAAACCCCAAACTTTAAATTTACATATTTATTGATGATGCTACAATCAATTTTGTTTGTTGTATGCATTTTACAAACTAACCATGTAAATGCAAAATGCTTTTTATTGATCAGGAAATTAATTTAAAGGTAAAGTCAATTTTATGTTTACTTGTACCTTGAAAATGTTTGGTTTTGCCTGGACTACTATGATATTGATGTGAAAAATATAAAAAAATGAAATTCGGTTGAAATTCATTCCATCATATAACGGTTGAATTGAATCGCAATATGAAATAATGATTTTAATAAAAAAATTTTTTTTGAAATTGATCTTGCCTCAGGTAATGTCACTTCAATTTCGGGTTTTAATGAAAAATGTATTTTTATAATTCAATTTTGATATTAAATTTCAAATTTAATGTTCAAAAAAATATATTTAATTAATTTTCTAGGAATTTTCAATGGATGAAAATAATATCGTATCAATTTTTACCATAGAAAGGGCAATCGTCATATGATCGGAGAGCAAACTTTAAGGGTCAAAAGTAAATTTCATCAGATTTTGTCATCTTATAAAGGTCAATTGTAAAATTTCATCAGATTTCACCTCAAATGCCAAATTCTAACGATTTTAGACAAATATAGCGATGGTCAACTTGTCCTGCATCACCACTTTCTGTGAAAAAAATTCAATTTATTTTTTTTGCTCATTCAAGTTATATCAAATTTCAAACAAAAAAAAACACCACCAATCAAATTGTTAACAACATTCCAACACTATTTCACTGTCTGTGTAAGAATAATAAATGACCACAATGGGAGCCAACATATTTGAATATGTAATTCAAATCGTGGGAAACTAGAGCATTTTTATGTTGGCGTAATTTTTTGATGGTTCATTGGTGGTTTACATCATCATTGGCCAAAAGAAGCAAAAAAAAGAAAAAATTAAAAGAGAAATGAAATAACAAAAAAATATGATTGAAATATGACCAAATGGAGTCAGGTTTTTGCTGTCAGTTTCATTATTTATGTATAATTTTTTCCGAAATTACTCGTTTCGGTTGAAATTAAATTTAAATTTATAAAAGAATTTCATTGGATCGTCGGTCATATGAGTCCATTAAGCCATTGTGTGACCTCCTCTTTGGTATTAGATTAATTTTTTTTTCATTTTCATTGCATTGAATGACAGATTCCTTGTCAAATGTGCTTAATTCAATTTTCATTTTTTTGCTTATGTGTGAACATCTTTCCAAAATGTTAAATAACTTGTCTTACGATGCATGATTGATCAGTTCTCATGAAATATGAATCACATTGTGGATCTTATATCAATGTGATTGACATATTGAAGTAGAAAAATAAGTGATTTTATTCAAAAAATTTTGTGTATTCAATCACTTTTATTATTGATGTCAAACAAGGTTGCAATAAATTTACTTCTTGTTTCATTTTCCTTAATTTCTTCATCATCATTATCATCATCGAAAATGACATGTATGTCAATGGAATTTCAGTACGAAATTGATTAATAATGCATTTAAAAAAATAATTACGATTATTTTTCAAATTAATCGAGATTTCAATGAAAATTGATTGAAATCGTGTTTTTTATTCATTTTCTGAGTGATTTTTGATGCCTGTTATGAGCGTTATGCAAGTTTCGTTATATTTTTTTATGGATATTTACTTTGAATATGAAATGAAGGAAAAAAATAATGACATCACCACTTAAAACGAATGACTTGGCGATAATTATTCTTAGGTTGTGACGTGAAAAACTCCTTTTTTATGTTGTTTATCACTTGCTTAACGCAATTTCTTTGAATTTCAGATTATATAATCGATATATTTTTTGTATTGTGTTATAATTTTTCTAGGAACGAGTATAAGAAAAGTGATTTTTCGATTTCCGTTTGAAAATCACATTGAAAATAGTAACAAATAAAGAAATGTGTTTAATTTATTGTGATTTTCATCATTAACTTTGATTTGAGTGCGATTTTTGATTAAAGAGCTTCTACATTTTAACATTTTTGTGCATGTCCCCAGGTGATTAAATTCCATGTCCTTGAAATTTCATTTAGAAAAATTCTCAAAATCCATTATTTTTAAATTCAAGATCTAATTACACCGAAAAAAACAACTTCTCACTTCATATAAATAAAAATTCTCAAGCAGTTTTAATTGAAAATGTTTTTAAACACAAAAACAAAAAAATAAAATCCATGTGTAACATGTGTTTTTACTCCAACACACCTGTGAATTGTGATGCTCCTCTACTTTTAAAGAGACTTGATGATGATAACATGAAATTATAAGATCACAGTTTTACATATCATATACCTCAAATGTTACAACAATAAAATGAAAGAGGTAAAATGTGTGTGTGTGTGGTTTTTTGTTTAATTTCTCTTTATAAAATTAAAATATTTTCACGTTTGATGTAATTTGAGGTGTTATTTGTCAGATAGAGATAGAAAGTGCTAAAAAGAGATTTAATTTTCATGTCAAATATTTAAAATTTGTGAAATTTTAAACTCAAATTATTTTGCCTATTGAATTATTCAAAGTATGAATTTCAAAGGAATTCTTCATTCATTTCAAGTCCTTGTCAAAAAAAAAATGAAAATAAAATAATATTTTAATATCTTAATAAAATTAAAAGCTCAAACTATTTCTGCAGATAATTTCATTATTCAGACCACATTGAAAACCTAAAATGATAATAAAATTGTTACCTGATATTGATTCACTTATATCAAATTTTTCATTGTACATTCAAAACCATTTCAGAAATTCAAGAAATCTAGAAAAAGTTTGTATTTCGGTTTCTATTTGATTTAAATTTGAATTTAACTATTCCTTGTTTTATTTTATTATTATTTTATTTTATTTAAATATCATTTCATTTTATCATTTTTTTTGTTGTATTATTTGGCATTCAATTTTATTTTCATATCAAAAAGCATTATTTTAATTTTAAATTCAAAAGATTGGTAAACAACAAAATTGTTTTTCAATTATTTTGTTTTACTTTTAGTTGCAACGATTGCAATTCAATATTTAATTTTTGATTGAATATAAATTTCAATGAAGTATATTTTTGGGGAGAGTAGAATTATAAAATATTTTGGGTTTCAGAAACCAAAAATTGTAAATTGATATTTTGTTACAATGATAAAATAAATAATCGGTTTTTGAATTTGATTTACAGGAATTTTGAGTTTTTTTGAACTAAATTTTCTTTAATGTTATTCAACTAGTAAAAATGAATTCGAACCAAAGCATGAACTTTCAAGCTGAATTTAAAGAAGAAAAAATCCAATGTCACATAATTACAAAATTCAACCTAAGACAAATTAAGATGATAATGAACTGTTTTTTTTTGTGATAGTGGCATACAAAAAATTGTAGCGACATTTAAGAGCAACATCGAAAAAAATTGAAAAAATCATTTAAGACCAATCTTATTCGACTTCGATAGTTTAATCATAATTTTCTCTACATGAATAGCATTCAACTTGAATATGCCTGTACAAAAATATGTTTGATTATTATCTCTTCAATGAATTTTTGTCTTATGCTACACAGTAAGCTGAAAATCACCCTACATTTAAACAAAAAGTTTCGCGTTTTTGTTAAAATTTTCAAAAATGCACATAATTGATTTTAACCCTGTAAATACCGTGAAATGTGTCACTAAGGTAAATGCCAGTGGCGCATTGGCCACACGGGCAATCTGGCAAATGCCAGAAAGGTCGCAGTCGATCATCTTGTAAAAGTTAAGTTTAGCATAAATTTTAAAGAAAATCATCGCCCCCGACTCAACGGTGCATTTTCAATTTACAGTGTAATTCTTATAAGTCAACTCACACATGTATATTAAAGTGTTCAAAAATGTCAACAACGATGATCATCTATCATAATAATATGTAATTATAATCAAAAAGAGAGAATTAAACATTTCCGTACACTCTCATACACATTCATATACAAGCCTATTCGTTATAATGTTTGTATGAATGAATTAGGTTATTATTATTTTTAAACATAAATAAAAGCTTTTTACTAGTTATTATCATAATCATCATTAGTATTAATTGAGACATTGAATCGTTTATACAATTCAAGAAGAATTTCTTAATAGTATTTTTTTTACTTCTTTTTTAAAAAAATATGAAACTAAGGTTAGTCTTTGTCCTCGTTCTATTCGGTTTAATTCAAAGACACGTGAGAGCCGTGGATTTACCAAATCATTATTACTCGAGAGTGGTTAAAAATGCGAGAGATCCACTGTTGTCAAATCGATGCCTGGATCGACACACAAAAATTATGTATCGAGATGGATTTACGTCAATGAATGAAGATGGAAAGTGTGAAATGATTTACTGTGATTTAGAAAGATATAAATTGTCAGTGAAAGGGTAAGAAAAATTTAATGTGAAATGTTTAACGAATAACTGGACCAGTACCCTAAGATATTTCGAGTTTCTGGTAGCGCTGAAGTTTTTTCTACGCTCTTAAATTTTTTTTTGATTTTTGAACAAAGGTTTTACAGTTTTCGAAAAAAGGTTTTACAGTTTTTGAACAAAGGTTTTACAGTTTTTGAACAAAGGTTTTACGGTTTTCGAATAAAGGTTTTACGGTTTTCGAACAAAGGTTTTACAGTTTTTGAACAAAGGTTTTACGGTTTTCGAACAAAGGTTTTAAAATTTTCGAACAAAGGTTTTACAGTTTTTGAAGAAAGGTTTTACAGTTTTCGAACAAAAGTTTTACAGTTTTCGAAGAAAGGTTTTACAGTTTTTGAACAAAGGTTTTACAGTTTTCGAACAAAGGTTTTACAGTTTTCGAACAAAGGATTTACAGTTTTCGAACAAAGGTTTTACAGTTTTCTAACAAAGGTTTTACAGTTTTCTAACAAAGGTTTTACAGTTTTTGAACAAATGTTTTACAGTTTTCGAACAAAGATTTTACAGTTTTCGAACGCTTGCATTAAATTAATTACTTTCAAGCCTAGTAGCGAATTAAAAAGAATGATTGTGGTCATTGTTCATCATTTTCAGTCAACCCTGAAACATAACATGGACTGTTAGCGTCGAAAACCTGATTTTTAACCTGAATAAGACTCATTGAGACAACGATGGTGCCTTTGTCAAACCTTACCGAACTCGCTGCGGTCATGAATCTTAACAAACTCAAATCTTTTCTGACTCCCAGTGATCGACATATCTCCTTGTAACCTCAATACATTTATTTTTCCAATAAAATCCATTAAAACAAATCAATTTTCATTTCATTTTATCTTCAATTTCAGTTGTAATCGTGTTACACTCAACTACGATATGCATCAATATTGTTTCATTATCAAAGGCGAATACAATCAACCATATCCATATTGTTGCGATCAAGTAATTTACAAAGGAAGGTGAAGGCAGAAAATAACAGATAATTTTACAGAATAATTTAAAGAAAAACAAAAAAAAAACACAACTTACCTTAAATTTATACATTTATTTATATCGCTTAACTTGAAAATAACTTGTTGAAAATGATGCTTCTTTTATTTTAAATGTGAAATGAAGCAAATAAACAAATTACAGAAAGAAAATACATTTTTTTTTGTTATTATTTTTATTTTTTTATTCATTTTCATGTTTTTTTTCTTCTTTTCCTTTCAATTTCTCTTTGTGTTTTATCATTTATTTAGTTTTTTACATTTTCTTCGTTTTCATTTAATTTTTTTTTACATCATTGAAATATTTTACACTTAATCAATTATTCATACATTTTTCGTATTTTTTTTATTAATATGTATAAATTTTTACTATTATCATATATTTTTTTATTGTTATATACAATTCAATATTTTATTTTGTTGTTTTGATTAGATTGGTATTGGTTTTTTATTTTTTTTTTTGCGTTTTCAAATGAAATCAAGATGAGTTAACGTGAAATTATGATTCATTATTACGTCAAAAATTTGTGTCTTGGTTTTAATCGTCAAATTAAGACATTTTTGTTAACTTTCATTGAAATTTTTAATTTAATTTGAAATTAAATTTAAAACTATTTTTTTTACTTGCACATTTTCACATTAAAAAAGTTGGTTGAAAATGAAATGCAAAAAAAAATCACTATAAAAAGAGATATAATTTGAATAATTCCTCAGGCATGATAGAAAATTATTTTTATGGATTTCATGTAATATAAAAACTGTTACGGAAATTATCTGTGATTGCTCAATTATTATGATTATTTTTTGTTGCAGTTATCATTTTAATGAAAAAATATTGAGCTATTGTAATCTTTTTTAACTTATTTACCATATTTATTTATTTATGTGAGATAAAATTTTGAATGCAACAATGAAGTTTTATTGATTGTAAATTTTAATTCAAATATACGCGATTTCATTTTTTAATTTTATTATTTTTGTTACATTGAAACATTGTAACGAATGAAAATTCCATTGAAATTTGCATTTTACCAAATTTTTTGTGTGAATTAATATGAAAATGTGATATTTTGAAAATGTTTCGAGTTTTTTGTGTATGAATTTCATTTTAACATCAAAGTTTTAAGTAGAGTCGGAAATTTTTCGAGACAAAATATTTGACAGCTGTCATACAATTTGACAACAGTTAAATGTCATATAATTTTTTTTTGACATATGCCAAAATGTACTTAATTGCAATGAGAATATTCTAAAGGAGTAAGCAGTTTAAATTTGACAGATCATTTCAGAAATGTCAAAATCTTGAATTGTCAAACTCTTACCTGCTGACCTAGTAATTTTTTAAATAATTCAAGGTCAATGAAAAACTTTAAATATTTGAAATGAAAAGGAAATTGTTTTGATATGATTCGTTTTATAAGATTATTGCAATGTGTTGTTTTTTTTTTAATTCTATCATGTGTATTGAAAAAAATATTGGTATTTTGACATATCAACACCTTATTTTGATTAACATCTTATTTTGATGGAAATTTCACACTGAAATTGTCACAAATTACATATTGCTTGAAATTTTTTCTCATTTTTTTTAACTTAAAGTTTGATATGGACACAGTTAATGGAAGAAAATTAAATTAAATTTTCAGATAACATTAAAAAAAACATTTCCTAACATTTTATATATAAAAACTAGCTATCAGTCCATTATTTTTATTTTTATTCTAAATAATTAATTTCACTTAAAATTAATGTTTAAAACTTAAAATTGAAATAAAAAAATTAAAAAAATATAAAAACATTCACTTAAAACTTAATTTAAAATCATATTCATTGAGTTTAAATTTAATTTTTTTTTCACCAAATAATGTTTCCTTGTATAAAATTCCAGTCTATAACCTTAATTTGATGTATAAATATCATTACAAGTAAATGTTTTTAAACAATATATAAAAATTTTCTATCATCTTCCCTTACAAATACAAAATATATATATAAAAATTAAGTTTATAATCTGTTTTATTTATTTTATTTTATTTTTGTTTTTATTTTATTTGTATTTTTTTTAAATTTTAATACCACTATTATTTTAATTGTTATTATTTTTTTATTTATTTCCTTTTTTTATTTTACACATTTATAAAACGTTTACTATGTTTTTTTTTGTTTTGTTTATTATCATTGTAATATATTTTTTTTATTTTTATAATTCGTTCATTTTTGTATACATTTCCTCATATTTAATATTCATTTAAAATACATTTATATAATTTTTTTTTAATCATTATTTATAACATTCGATTTATTTACATGTATAACAATAATAATGATTTTATCATAATGAAATGTTATGAAATGATGATATTTTTTTTATTATTATTATTGAAAAATCTCTCTCAATTTCATCGATCGATAAATTAAAATCAGTAATGACCTTACATTGAGCATGAAAGTTATAAGTTATTTTAATAAAATTAATTTGACAGTTAAATAAAAAAATGTTGCTCAATAAGGTAAATGTCATATTATTGCTGAAATTTTACAAAAAAATTAAAATATAACTTCGTAACAACATAATTTTAATTAGAATTACATCTGACATTATCTTTTTCATTTTTTTTGCTATGATATTGCACGTTTTAAAGGTTGGATGTGAAATTATTTTGTATACTTTGTTATATTTAATGGATTTTTTTATGTATAATTGCATAGACATTGTAAATGATCCCCAGTGGTGTAATTTTATTAAATGGAATTTCATGATCTTTCATGTATTTCATATAAATAAAAATATATAAGAATAAAATATTAAAATGAAGGTAATCGTAAAACGAAGTAGGAAAATGCATTTTGGTGTAACCTTCATATTACGAAATTTTTAGAGTAGAAGTGTAAGATTTTTAAATGATCAAAAGTAATATTAGACAGGACTGTACAGAAAATTCTAGATCAGATCAGATTTCTAGGGCGGTCGCAGAAGAGAACCAGCACTCAGACCTACAGACGGGTTCATTGTGCATACCCATTATCGTCATATCTGATGAAGAAGGAACCAAATCTAGAGAATCAACTGAAGTAAGAAGAAGTCCACTAGACCTGGTTGAGTTCAGGAAAGTGACCACACCGTCTCAGAGAGCTAAGCAGGGCAGATACCTTCACTTTTTTGATGGAATCAATACTGGGAAAGTACTCACCCAGCGTGATACCACGCAATCTGGCATGCATGTGAAATACACAAAGTAGATGTGCAGCAGTCTCCTCTTGTTCATTTGAAAATTTCAAGCTTCAACTTTGCTGAAGAACGTATTAGAAGAAAAACAGTGAGTGTCAGACTACAAAGTGGTCACAAAAGACCCAATTTCGTCCTGAAATCTGCTTAAAATTCAAACAAAAGTCAAATAATGCTTTTCTTGTAAATTTTAATTATTTTTTCTTAACAGATTTTCTTTCATTTAAGAAATTTTTTCAATTCATCAAATAATATCTTGCAAGGGAATACTTGACTTGTCTTTCTTCCACATTTTCACATTTTTACATTTTTTTTTTTAATTTAAACTCCTACCAAATCATCAATGTACATTCCATTCACAAGCTTATTTACTCAGCCCTGATATTTGTCACATAATGTAACATGAAATTTCATTGGACCAAATCCATTTTCTACTTATATTCATTTCAACGAAAATATGCCCACATGAAAGAAAATGCCTATGAGGCCATCGTATTAATGTAGAACAGAAAATTAAATTACTTGAAATTTAAGATTAAAGTGAAGCAAAAATTAAAGTCACCATGAAATAAAATTTAAATTTAATCTTGTTGAGAGAAGAGAAAAATTCATTTTATTAGATGAAATACAGACCTAACTCAGGAAGTCTGTTCAAAAATTCATGTGAATGTGACACAATTCATGAAATTACAAGAAGTAAAAAAATGGAAGAGAGAATGAAAAGTAAATCGACCAGTTTAACATCTGGCATACAAGGAAATCAATTCAGTTGAAAGGTTTTTATTTTTTTTTTATTATATTGCTGTTTTATTGTAATAAGAAATGAAACGTTTTTTTTCTCTTCTTATTTCAATGCAATGCGATACAAAAAAAGCTCCATTTGCATTGAGATTTCAATTCAAAAGAAACATAAAAAAATGATTTCAAATTAATTTGACATGTGATATTATTTTAATATTTTTCTTACATTACAAGTGAAATTCAATGAGAGATTTTATTGAAATTTTAATCCAAACAATAAAAATGTAAAATTGATTGCAAATCCATTTCACATGTGATTCATATTTTATTGTGACAGGAAACATTTTTATTTTCATTATTTTTTTTATGTTTATAATTTCTATTTTTTCAATGAAATAGTGTACCAAACCCTCGGGAAATAAGACAAACAAGCACACAGCAATTGCTTTAATGGATTTTAAGGATTTAATTATTGTTTGCAATGTTTTGCAAGGATTTCTGTCGATTTTGGTTAAAATGCGATTTTTCGAACAGTTTTCATGTCCAGAGAAAAATTTGGATTACAAAAAAATGTTATTTCAATTCAAAATTGAATTAAGTCTCTGGAAATGCACTCATGAGCATCATTTGCAAGGTTTTTCTAATATTTTTTAATACGACTACGATTATGAATTCATACACATATGAAAATAATTCATTTCATTTAATTTTTTTGTTGCACTGATTTTTTTGTTGTTGTTTGAGAATAATAAATAACAATAAGTTCACATATTTTTATGTTTGTTTTGTTTTAAAGTGCATTTGAGATGCAACAGTCGGTTAAGTGCATCTATGCTTTTATTTACACAAAAACAATGCAATTCATACAGATGAATATGCTCCAGGAATTGTTTTCTATTTATTTTAATTCATATGAAACATATGAAATAGTAATTACACTATACAACAAATACGCGAAACCTGAGCCTCCGAGTCGAGGCTTTTACTGGCGTCACTTATGATCAAAATAAGTAAATTGGCATTCAAGAAATTTCCCTAGGACGTCAGGTTGCTGAGATAGGCCCATAGGGTCATTTAAGCTCTTTAAAGCATAATATTTCATAAAAACGGATTTTTTTATGAGTTAGAATTAAAAAAAAAATGTTAAAATAGTTTAAAAAGTATTTGACGTAAATATATTTCATGTTCAAGCGAAAAAATTGACAATTTTCCCTAAATTCTGTTATGCAAACAGGAGTTGGAAAACACAAAAATTACAAAATTCACCAAAATTGTGCATTTTTTCTTTGTGTAATTAAACTTTTGTACGCTAAATACATTTTAAACTTAATTAACATTCTTTTTTCAAGTTCTGACTCATAAAAAAATCCGTTTTTATGAAATATTATGCTTTAAAGAGCCTAAATGACCCTATGGGCTTATCTCAGGAACCTGACGTCCTAGGGAAATTTCTTGAATGCCAATTTACTTATTTTAGTCATAAGTGACGCTGGTAAAAGCCTCGACTCGGAGGCTCAGGTTTCGCGTATTTGTTGTATAGTGTTATAATTAAAAGCAAGGGAAATCCTTGGCTCATTCTAAGGATTAGAAGAGTTTTAAGCGATTTTATGATGAAAATGTGGGTCAAAGCGGATTAATCTCTTTTTTTCATTTAACTCAATGACAATTTTTATAATCATGATATTTCTGTTATCAAAGAGAAAAATTTAATCAGATTAAATAGATTTTACAATTGAATTTCATTGAAGCAAATACACGGACAAAAATCCAATTCAATTCAATTATCTTTTAAACTCATTACTCAATTTATTCACTTATTTAATCCAACGATTTCATTGAAAATCAATATGAAATAAAATGGAAATGAATTGACTGTGATACGTTTTACAATTTTTATATGAAATTGATGGATGTTTCATTACATTGACCATGCTCAATCAGTTAACTTGCTCCTACTGATTCAAAATAGCCAGTAGACCTAGCAAAAGACCTGAATTTTATGAAATTCAGTTAAAAACTGATTTAAATGTCAATATTTTGAATCTAAGTCTTGAATGAACGTCATTGAAGAGCTCAGATAAGGCGATTCATAACAATTGTATTTGATTTAAAATGATTCTAAATTCTAATAAAAAGTTACAAAGAAATTTCAATGTAATTGTAACATTTTTCTTAATAAATTTCCTTCTTTATTTTTCTTTTCTTCTCTTTTTATGAATTTCAAATTGACGTTTTCTTACAATTCACATTTTTGTTTCATTTCTTTTATTGCTATTTGTATAAGCTGAAGCTCGATAAAATATTGCAGTCCATTTATACAACGTTGATTGTTCTCATTTATTAATAAAAAAAAAGAAAAACGTTTTCTCGTGATTTCGTTTCATTTCATTGTAGATCAAGTTTTTATCTTTTGTTGCTTCATCCATCTTAAAGATTTCCATCACTTTTCATTAATCTATTCATTAATTTAAGAACTTGACTTATAATTTTTTTTTTCTTTGAGTTGAGTTGATTTTATTTTATTCTTTGAATTGTATTTATGTGAAAACTTTTTTAAGGAATTCTCCTGGATTAAAAAAAAATTTCTTTGAAATTCACGGAAATATAAAGATGTGTTTCTTAAAAAACGGGTCACACTTGACCTACTCTACCATTTTCTTAAAATAAAATAAATTTGTTTTCTTAGAACAAAAAAAACTTATATTAAATTAAATGTCTGATATATTCATTCTATTAGATAATAAGAATATGGATGGCAAAAATAAAAACATGAGATTACCATTAAAATCTGGCACATTTCAACATCATTCAACAACAACAACAACAAAATTGTATACATAATGAAATGAGATGTCGTCTTCATATGTTATGTATATTATGATTATACGGACCGAGCCTATTTAATAGCACTCAACAAAATTTACTTACTTGACATTTTTATAACAGCAACATCAACAACGTGAACAACAAAGAAAAATCACCATAAAAATGTTCTATGAATGAAAAGATCGTGGAAGTGAAAATTTTCAAGGAAAAAAATACATTTTTTTTGTTAAATTTAATATGAAATGAATTTTGGCTCAAATGACATTGAAATTCTTCATCATGATCTATTGAGATCTTTCATGAAAGCAGTCATTAAAAGCACAAGCTCGTCAAGTCAAGCAAAATTCTTTGATTAATGCCACAAGTCAATTTAAAACCAATTTCTTTTAATAAAATGAATTAAAAAACTATTTTTTTTTTACTTTTTTCGATCCAATTCAAAAAAAAATTAAATGATAAATGAAAAAATTTCACGTTTCCCTTTTATGATTAAAAAATAAATTCTTGATATCCAAACAAAACAGTAGAACAATTGCAAAAGTTGGTAAACCAGCATAACTAGAAATCAGAAGGAAAACAGATGTGTGTGTTTGCTTTACATACACAGCTTAAAATAGAACACGCGTATTTCGTGTGTATACAAACGACAAAATGTAATAGATGGAAAAACGCTCACGTGCGATCAAATGAAAAACATGCACCAATGCTATTTCATTCCAGAGAAAACTCGAGAGAAAAATATACAATAATAGAAAAAAAAATAGTATAGAACCATTTCTGGATTTTACGATTCAACAATTTTTCATTTTGTGTTACTGTTATACCATTATTTTTATTATTATTATTATACTGGTTTGTTATAATAGAAAATTGGCTTTGAAAATATTAAATAGAGCTTAGTTGTAAATGGTAGTGGAAAAGATGAAAAAAACTGTAAGTAAGTAAATAAAACGTGGAAACAGCAAAAATGCAAAGATTTACTGTTTTTCAATGAAGTATGCAATGGTATGTATTTTCAAATGCTACATTTAACCATGACTGTTCTTTCTCGATGCGCTCTCTATGTAGATTGGAATGCAATTGTTATTGGTTTAAAGTTCAAATATAGAAGAAAAAAAAGTTAAATGAAAGTCATATGTGTCCTTTCAATATGCAGTTTCATTTGCAATGCAATGGTTTTCAATTTTTCAGGGTTAAAAATCACCATTTTTTATGAACTCATGTTAATTTGAATTTTTATATCAAGAAATTTATGGAACGATGAATGTTAGTGCATTTTCAGGACCAGGACTAAAATGTATTTAAGTGAGATTCGGACAGTTTTTTTTGTATAACACTTTGACAAAAAAAGGACAATAAAGTGAGGACTTTTGCTCATTTTGTTCAAAAAGGAAAAGAAATTTTCAAACATCTTTCACTCAATTCACTATCAGCACACATTTTTTTTATTTCAAACACACAGTTGATTTCAAATCATGGAAGTAACTGAATTCAAGCATGCATTTGTACATCATATTTCTTATTTATTAAAATACACATGAAATGGTCATTGGTTTATAAAATTTTTCTTCTTTAAATTCAATTTCGATTCACTTTTCAATAATAAAATAAAATGTTACTCATATTTCATTACACACACACACACAAACACAGACATAGAATGAACAGAAAATATTTTAATTTATGATGCGAAAGCGAGTTTATAATAAAGTACCATAGTTTATAAATGTTTATGAACAGCAACTTGTTCTATGTATGTGGTAAAAATCTGAGGTAACTCATTCTCTCTGTTCATTTTACAGTACATTTAAAATTAAAATTTTAAATAAAAATAAAAAAAAACAAAACTGAATTCAGTTAACATTTATATGAAAGATTATGATGTGATGATTTATATTTTATTTATTATTTTAAAATGTGTGTGTGTACGTGTGTGTATGAGTCTGTAAAAATAGGAAAATTATATGGTTCCATAACTATGTGGTGCATGTAATTTTATCAAAAAAAAAGTTATAAAGTGGAAAATTTATATTGCAATATTGTAATTGAAGGTTTTATAATGGATATGACAATTTTGAGAGAAATACAAAACTTAGTTATTATATCCATGAAAATTTTGGTTGCAGTAGAAGATACATTTTAGTGAATTAGCTTAAATACAGACAGGGTTCTTTTGGACAGGTTTAAATGAGAGTAAAATTTTAGATGAAATTGCGGAAAGATTTTAATAGAAAATCGATATGGGCAATTCGAAATCGAGGGAAAATAAAGTAGTACAAGTTGAAGCGGAAAGCTTAATTACTTTCATGGAGAAGAGAAGATAACAGCACAAATTTTAAATTATCTAGAATTAAACAACATTTTAATTTTTCTTATTTTTATAATACTAGTGATTATAATCGTCAGAAAAATTATCACAGGAGTCAAGAAGACATTTTATGACAAGATAATAAAGGAAATCATCAGGAAAGCCATCAATAACGTATGTTAAAATAATCAAGAAATTATAAAGTCCTGTATAAAGTAAAATAGGATAATAACATCCATAGGACTGTCCATGTAAATGATTTAGTGAAAAAACATAACAAAGATAATTTTGTTTTCGGACACTAGAATGTTGTCCAAGTAGAAAGAGCAAAACGAAAAGAAAAAAAAGTGATAAAGGTCAAAGGGAAAAAACAAAACTTATTATTGGATGCTTCTCCTGAGTACCATCCAAAATCTAATAGTATTGCTGAACGTTTGGTTCAGACAGTTAAATTAAAATTAAAAAAAAATTAGATACGAGAACTGTTTTAAAACAGGAAATGGTGGATGAAATTTTGCAAGAGTTGAATAATGAACCATCGGCATCAAAAGATACACCTTTTTAAATTATTTTCAAATTCACGCACCTCCCAAAAAACAGAGTCGAACTGACCCCTGAAGAAATAGCCAAGAGGGAAGAAATGTTCAGAAACACTGAAAACCACTACCTAAATGTCACCCCCCCGAATCCGACGGGACCGAACGAAAGCACTACAAATCCACCGAACGACCTGGCTGCCTTAGACCTACCAAATGACTCGACCAGCGGTGGCCATGAAAAAAATGACTCTGCTTTTACCTTCAGCTCGGTCACCCAAAGAAGAACCGACGCGCCAAAAACCAATTACGGGGCACGCTCTACCAGCGTGCACGACGAGTGCGAACGACAAATAAGGAAATACTTAGAGTCACAAGATAAAAAGACCGAGGAGACCCATATTCAATTACTTAATGACGTATCCAAGATATTAAAAAAAGAGACTAGGCGGGGCTCAAACGACGAAATTCCCTTTAAGGACTTTTTAAAATCGCTTCCCATATACGATGGTTCGGCGCAAAATCTACAACGGTTCTTACACATAGCCGAATGCGCTAATTCATGCCTAATTACAATAAGAAACCTTAAAAAATCGAAGAAGGCAGTGAAAAAAATTTAATAATTCTAAAATTGGAAAATTACCGATTTCCAAATATTATTGAGAAATCTTAAGTTATAAGTTATAATTTTTATTATTATTTATATCAAAAAAAAATAATAAGATCATCAAATTCCATTTCACATTGTTTTAAATGTGCACTATTAAGATTTCTTTTTTAATATTTTAATATCAAATGATATGATTATTAATTTTTTTAATTTAAACGTTTCTATTATAAATAAACCTTTTTTTATTTCAACTTAAATATTTTTAGTAACACATTTTCCAGTTGTATAAATTTTGCATGCTTTGAAAATAGAAAAATAATAATAATAATAATGAGTTTCATCATACATTTCATATCACCTTTTTTTGCAAAATATTTTTTTTTTTATATTTTATTTCATTTTAACATTATTTTTATTTTTTTTCTTTCATTCATTCATAATAATAATAATAATGTTAATAAATTTATTATTAATTTTTTTTTGTCACAGTAAAAAAGGCGCATATTCACTTTTTATATATTAAATGTATGTATAATTTTTTTTATATTTTGATTTATTTATATTCTATTTTTTTTCGCTCTTCATCATCATACATTATTATTGTTTTATTTTATGTTTATGTGTGTATATATAAAAAAAAATAAAAACGTATAACAAATAAAATTGACCTACCTTTAATAATATCGTATTTTTTTAGATTATTTCCTTTTTTTTCTTTGTTTCTCCTAAATTATTAACTAATTAGTTTATTTATTTATCTAAAAAATATAAAAATCGCTAGCTGCCAACTAATTCAATTTGACGATATTTTTTGCGAAGATTTGAAACAGAATCACGATATAAAACAGGATCTAGACGTAAATTTGAACGTAAAAGTGGCATGTAGCTGAAAAAAGAGAAAAAAAGGAAAGAAAAATGAAATTAATAAGGACTTTTGTGATAAGTACAGGTATTAAATATGACTGAGATTGAATAATGAGTACTTAAGTGAGATTTTCTCTCTTGCAAATGTGGGCAATGAAATTTGTTTTGAATTTTCACTACAAATTAACCGTTGATTGCATGGCATTTATAACATTAATAAAGGGAATTTTTGATTTTTATTGACATTCAATTCATGAAATTGTAAATTTGAATGCTTAAGAGATTGGAGTAAATCACAGAAGTTCACGATGACTTGAAAGATGACATTTTTTTAAATAGCATAATTGACCTTAGTGCATTTAAAAGTAGAGAAGAAGACATTTTGATGCTCTAAGATTTTTTTATTAAATTATATCCCACAAGACCTAATTCGATAGTTTGATAATCAAATTCAACAAAATTCATATCATGTCCTTCAACTATTATCAAATCAATATGATGTTCACATATCACTGATTTTCCCACAGAATCTAATCAAGCGTAAAGCATTTTTCCCTTTTTTTTCTTGTCTCTCATTTAACAAAAGTGTATTATCATAAAATTACGTCAATGAAATAAATTTTTACTCCAGCCAGACAGACAATTTCAAGATACAACTACACGAAAAATAAAAACAGAATAAAACTATGAGAGGAATTGATAATGCCTTTGATATAGCAAAACATCATCATCATTATTATTAGCAATAAATTGCATCATTGCATTCCTATCATAATTTTTTTTTCGTTCTTTTCATTCAATTTTCAATTCAGTCGTGTGCCGTATCATGAAAATTCATAAAAGATATTTAAAATAATATTCTATAGGGATAATTTTCTTATGAAATTTATGAGTCTATTATTTATGATTGAAAATTTCCGTTTTAAAATGATAAGTTTCTCATTATATGAAAAATTTACGTGTATAAAAGTTGAAGACAATAATCGATAGTTAATCATTATAATTTTAAAAGAGACAAAGAAAGAGACTTTTGAATTAAACGAGTCAGTAATTTTGTGATGGAATTTTATACGATAAATCATGTGGAAAATTGATTTCTTTTTGAAAACTTACCCAAAAACAGCAGCAAACGTATTTAGGCAACTTTGTCTTTGAATAAAATGGTCAGGATCGTTCCATGGTGATCTAAAAATTAAAAAAATCAATTAATTTTATGCAATTTAATCATAATTTTAGGTATCATCATTATCATACGTGAAGTGCTGTTATGAGTAATGACAATATTTTGATATTTTAGTGTTTAATCAATCATATTATTGCAATTTTGTCTATTAAATATCAACATGTAAAAGGTAAATATTAAATTTAGTTAATTAAATGTAAACAATAGAGTTGTTACTATGAAAATACTCCAATAAATTTCAGTGTGCAGTGTTAAAATGACTTTAATTTCATTAAAATGATGCAAAATTGGTACTTGAATCGTATTCAAGGGAACAAGGAAGCTTGTTGGGTTTCTACTGACTTATAACTGGTCAATAGGGTTGAGAAGGCATTTAAGCTGTCATCCGAAGCAGTTACATATTTTTGGAATTTCAAGGATTTTTTTTTAAGTGACTTACGGTTGAGAGTAAAAATCGACACTTTTGAGATGAAATGTGATACATTCACTACTAAGCTATGCAAACTTCATTTCAAAATCCTTAACTTATGCAACTAATACCATCATAATTACTCACTTAAATGACAATGTCCATCTAAATGATTGCATTACATGAACAAAATAAATATGAAATGAAAAAAAAATCAACTCACATGTCCTCATACTTCAAAATGTTTGCATAACTTTTAAACCCTAATATAAACATGCCCATATTCAGCCACATACCCACTACTGACATATATGCAAAACTATCATCATAATCATATAAAATAACATTTGTTAATTCAGATGAAAATTCTTACAACTTAACAATTTTGAATTTGCATACCAAACTATCCACACACAGTCAGACACTTTGAAAGAGGACTTTAAAGAAGTACAAAATATTTTAAAGCGTCTGACAATTGCACCATGTTCGAAAGCACAAACGTGTGAGAATGAATTTTATACATTTCTTATAAATGAGGGAATGATATAACATGTGTGTGTGTGTGTGTGTGTGTATTTAAGAGTGTTATTCAAGCATTTTTGCATTCTAAGGGTATTTTTGGCTTTGCTTAATTGTGTGGTTTATGGTCTTAAATTTCTCTCATACTTGATCTTGAATAAGATTTTGCGTAACTCAAATTAGAAAACACAGTTTTACAAAATTAAAACAAAAGCATGAAATGCACTTTCATGCACAAAATTTTTAAATGAACGTCTTTTTCTTGTTCATGATGTTCCATTGAATTGGTTTCTGTAGATAATGATATGGGTTTTATCATCTATATTCTGGCACTTATTATGGCTTTTATGGTTATTGCATGCACCACATTAATATTTGCATACACATGCACATTTTTTTCTTCTTTTATGGTAATAACAATAATGAATGTGTATGATTTTGAATGTATAAGATAATAAAATAATAATAACAAAGAAGACTACAACTCTTTTTTTTCTCCACATAATATTCAAATGCATGTGCGAATAAGAGAATTCTGATTAAAATAATAAAAAAAATATTTATATGAGAGAACTTTACCATTAAGTTCAGTTCATTCATATGTTATTTATGTTAAAATAACGAGCAATGCCGGGAAACTGTTGTATTTTCCATTCACTGACTTTAGTTTATTACATCGTTCTTCTAATTTTTGTGTGTGTGTGTGTGCATTTGTTTAAAATTATTGTAGTTACAAGTCAGTGGTAAACATTTATGTAATCAAGACTTTGCATGTGTGTGTGCATTTAATTTATGGAAAAATCATAACAAAAACAATAGTAATAATTAACAAAAAGGAAAAAAATAAGTAGACTCTCATGTGTTATGTGAAAAAAATATTACTGCAATTAAAATAGGGATAAAAATAGTAATTTGAATTAGATTTTGCCCACATTGACAATAAAGTACCTAGAAAATACGGTTAAAAGTCCTTTTAAAATTCATTGAATAGAATTTTCAATGTATCAAGGTGTCTCTAACACTCTTAGTGCTAATTTCTGAGTGTCACTTAGAAAATTCACTTTTTCATTCATTTAAGTGTGAAATTTTTCCTACATGATAAAATTCTTGTTAACTTATGAACAAAAAAAACTACTTTACCTCTATGAAAAATAAAATTCTTTGTTAATTACACAGCCAATGCAATGCCATGCTATGCCACACTTGAAACATAAGTATCGCTTAATGAATGCAGTCAGGATACTTTTTTACATTTCGTTTCTGTTTTGAGCAAAATGCACACTTGAAGGTCCTTGAAAAGTTAAATAAACGGCAAAAATTTTACTCTTAAAAAGAATGAGAGCATTAACCTCTTGAGTTTGAAAAAAAATTTATATAAAATATGTTTTATTCAAATATTAAAAAAAAATAAAAATTATGCAATAGATGTACAGATAAAATTTTTAATGTACGCATAATTTACTGTGACTATGATGAGCAAAAAAAATAATTTAATCTTTTTTTGGTATAAAAATTTCTTTGCAGACACACATACACGGAAAAGGCTTCAAGGTAACGCATGACTCAGATTCATGACGGTCACGGGTGGATTGAAAATTATCAACGACCCTAGCATTCTGTATGATTTTCTTTAAAATTTACGCTTAACTTAACTTTTACAAGACAATCGACTGCGGCTTTTCTGGCATTTGCTTGATTGCCCGTATGACCAATCCGTCACTAATGACGGTTGATATTAAAATGCTAGAGATGCTCTAGAAATACAAGTAAAGTCCATCATGAAAAAATTTGACAGAATCTCTCAGGATGAGTAGCTCAATATTTCTATTTGCCATTTTTCCGTGTATTTCAATTTCAAATAGAATTGTGAACACCGGTTTTGCTTCCGACATCCAGTGTCCACCTATTTTTTTCATTGATAAATTGCTTTCGGAAGTATTTCTATCTATCTTTTTTTTTGTATTCATGCATTTTCGTTGTATTTTTATTTAAAAAAAAACGGAATAATGAAAAAAATTAAAATGACACAAAAAATCATATTTTTAGATATTTAAGCTCTTATTTTTTGTTATATTTCAAGTAGTTTTGATATAATAAATAAAATGCTCTTAAAAAAAAATAAATAAAAATAAATTTCAGGAAAGCAATGTTATGGTCAGCAAACATTTCCGACATATTTTTTGTGTGCATCCTGTCTAGACACGTTCTCTAACATTAATAATCTTTTGGCACTTCGTTTACATTGAAAAATTGTCTGTGTGTATTTTTTTTTGTGCTTCGAAGATAAACGCATTACATGTGTATGTGATTAAAAAATGCAATGAAATCAAAAATTCATGTATAATTCTTTTCATATTTTTCACACAACAAAAGCTTACATGCATTTAATATTTTACAAGGCAGCAGCACAACATAAAAGTGATACAAAAACTACAAAACAAAAAACAACACCTGGCTTAGCAAGAATTTATGTGTTAGTGAAAACCACTTATTGTAAATAATAACAATAATAATTATATGTTACTTAATATAAGTTCATTTGAAAACATTTTCCTTGTTACTAACTGAAATGTATGAGTAGCTCAACAATATTCACAAATATTTACACAGAAAACACACAAACTTTTCTCTCAAATAAGTGCTTCAAGTTACTAATTATTTAATGGCACAAAACTCATATTCACACAACATGTGCATACACAATAAAACCTCATGTTATTTCTAGAACAACCTTAAAGCAACAGCTGTCGTGATACGTTTTATTAACAGTAATAAAAATATTATCCTTAATGATCGATGTGATATTAAAATGTGAATTCAAATTAAAACGGATTATTCATCAGATTAAATTTGATACATTTAAGTCTCATTAAAAATAAAATTAAATGATGATACACAATTCAAATGAATTAAATATGAAAATTAAACTTACCTCCCACTTTCCCGATCCTTGTACCCTTTGCGTTGCGTTACTTTAATAGGTGGTTTTCTCGTGACATGCGATACTAACAAATTTATTAAAATATCCTCACAATTTGATGATTGTTGTACAGTTTTTAACAATAAATATGATAACCAATTTGTGTAAAGATAATTATAGTAACGATGATAAAATGCGGCACCCGTTAACACGATTGAATAATAATTTGTCCATTTTGATGTGTAACCCCAAGCATTCTGTGAAATAAAAAATGGGTGAATTTAAATATTTTATTAAAATGAAATTATGAATGAATGAACTAATGAATTTATTTTTTTTTTAATTTTATAACAGGTTAGATAAGAGGTGGAAACATCAAAATTGGCGTTTTTAACAGTTTTTACGATCATATTCTGATTTTTACTGTCCCAAAAGTTTTTTCGTAGATGGAAACCCTAATTTTTCGAATATTTTTACAAACGTATATAAAAAACTTAAAAAATGTAAAGAAAACTTCACCGAGGTCGGAATCGTCTTGTAGCCTTGGTCTTTATACGATACCATAAAAATTACATAACAATCCTTGGAATAAGTCCCATTAGAATCGAATCTTCATTAAATTGACGTGAACTTCCCATGAAATTTCACCTCATAATTTTCCCAAATTGAATTTCATTTCAATTCAAAATAATTTATCGATTTAACACTCATTACAACTTAAAAAAAAAATAATATAAATCACATTGTTTGCACAATCAAATAATATTTAATATGTAAATAAAGGGAGGTAAACACAGCAATCAACAGTCAAACGAAATGCACAATTAATGACTTTGTTAATTATTAATTAAGCTGTATATTTTTTTTGGGAAGGTATATCCAGATTTTGGTATATTACAAATAAATTAAGCTGTTGTAATGCTATAATTACAATTAATTTTTTTTCATAGTGTTCTATTTGTATATGACTTTTTTTGTGTGTATTGATTTAATGGTATGGATTTCAAATAATTGATCAATTATTTTTCTATTTTTAATTAAAAATTAAACATTAAAAATCAGTTTTAATGAATTAATTAATTTATTATACCTTGGAATCATCCCAAAAATGGGCACGTGCAGGATACCCAACAATCCGATCAGGGAAATCCCTCCACACTTGATAGGCAAAATCCAATTCATCTGTATTCAAAATGGCGTCTTCGTCTAAGGAGAGAACAGCCTGAGTCTCAATTTGACTATGAGGATAAAATCTTTGTGAAATGCTTGGCCTGGAAATGGAAAATTATATTTAATGTACATTTCAAATTCAATTTAAGGTGAGTTGATTTACCGTTCTTCATTAGAATTGCCTGGAATTATGATTAATGGAATGTTTCCTGTACTTGGCCATCGCTTCTTGGATGGAATTGGTCTATCAGATGCCCATAAAATTAAAATCTGTGGAAAATGATGTAATTTAAAATGAATTTTATTTAAAAACAATGAATTAATTTTACTTTGCTAGCAAATTGACTCCGCGATATGCTTTTGACTAGTTTATATAATGCTACATTTGGCGTTAATTGTACCCCGACTTGCACAAAAATAACGGCCGTATAATTAACACCAGGTTCATAACCATATGAATCTAAGAGGAATGGCAGTTCTTTGGATGTATCTGAGTATGTGGGTAATGTTAACAATGCCCCTGGTGATGTATTCCAAATTATTCCATTCCGTTGTGGATAATCAGGCAGTCTTTCTCTTATTATCTGTAAATTAAAAGGAAAAAATATTAATATTAATTTTCATAGTAAAATATAAAACAAAATCAATTAAAAAGTGCATTCAATTGTAAAATTATTTGCATGTACATTCAATTGAATGTACGGTCCTGTACACAGAGGTAATTTTTCATTATTTTCCTTTTATACTGAATTTTCTTTTTTTTATGAAGAGGGAAATTAGTACACTTGAACAACAGACAAATTATGAAATATTTGCTGCATAAGTACGATGAACATTTTAAAAGAAACAGACAAAATTTAATAAAATTTTATTTTCAGGAACTTAATTTGTCTCTTTTGCATAACCCACATTTCCTAGTTTGTTCAACTTACACAAAAAATATTTCACCGAAAATACAATGCAAAAAAAATGTACAATAATTATAAAGTTTTAATTAAAAAGAAACAACCGTGTGTTCAGATACATTTCAATAGGAGCATTTTCTATAATAATGCCATATTTTGTGACACATCATAAGTCGCTGCTGTTGCTTTTACTCCTACTTTTCTGCTTAAAAAACACAAAAAACTTTTTTCATTAAAAATTATATTATCATTATGATTTTTTTTTCTTTATTATAATTATTATATTTCATGTTCCATATATTAAAGTTTTCACTTTTTTGTATGTTATTTGCATCACGATGATACCACTAACTAATATAATAATACAACAAAATAGATGATGGGTTGAAAAAAACACAATATTGCAAGTTGTACATTGTTTCGCATGCTTTTTGAAGTTCGGTAGCTTACATTTACAAAATTTAAATTTTTAGTGCATTTCGTAAGAAAAAATGCACTATTACAGACGGTTTGTCCGCCGTCACTCTGACACTCTGTATGTCTGTTCCGTCCATAACTCCGGAATGGTCCATCGGAGCGAGGTCAGGTTAATTTATTGGATAGAATGATTTTAAACTCATTAGTTTTGAGATTGGGCTCCAGAACCTCCAAAGCCTGAAAAACCGTTAAAAACGGCTAAAAATTTAAAAAAAATTATGATTTGTCTTGTTTTTTTCAAAATGACCGTTATTTTCAAAATGATCGTTATTTTCAAAATGACCGTTATTTTCAAAATGACTATTATTTTCAAAATGGCGATATAATTATTAAAATTAAAACTTAATTATATTCAATGAAACGAGTCCCATCGAAATGCACTTTTCTAAACCGCCCAGTGGTTAGAATTTCCCATTTTTTCAGTATAAGTAAAAGATTGTTTAAATGAAATGAAAATGCAATGTGACAAAAATTTTATAATAGATTCATAAATTGTTGGAAAAAGGTCATCATTATATTAGATGATATTTTTGTATAAGTAAGTAACGAGTTTTAAAATGTAAACTACTGCAGAATTCGATTCATGGAAAGGAAATATGTGCCAAAATTTATTATGGAAGTTTTGTTTTGAATTAAAATTATCCAGTTGCCGTTAAATTTTGATATGTGTTGTGAAATTAAAGATTTTTTTGTGAGTATTTCAATTAAATTTCTGAAATTGTGATTCACTTTTGGTCGTTCTACAAAAACTTTTCATTTTAACACATTGAATTGAATTCCTCACACCATAAAATTCAAAACGCCTCTCATCCAGTAACGCTTCATCCCCCCAAAGTGATAATCCATGTATCAAATTTAATTTTAATTCAAATTCAATTGATGACCGAATCAAAAAAAAAAAGAGATACAAAAATCATCAATTAAATTGAATCGTAACAAAAATATATCGATCTCCATTCAATATCATTTTACTATCCAATTATTTTGAAAAATGATAACCCAATTACTTTAATTAAATATCTATACATCTATTTATTTATTTATTTTTTCTTGTCCATCATCATCGTGTGCCTGAGACCATTTCAAGCATAATTGTATAAGTGCAAAAGAATGTTATTTATTGGATATATCTAAATATAATAAGATGTTACCCAAATGTTTCAAATTAAATTGACAGAATCAAGTTAATGAGAAAATTTTCATGTCTTCTCTATTTGTACAATTGTATACACGACACGAATAAGAGGAGAAGTAAAAAAAAAGATCTTAGATGAATAAAATTGATTACCTAAAATACGATTTCATTATCTCCGTATCTTTTTTCCTACGATTTTCGTTGAAATTCAATGTGATTGGTATTTGAAAGTAAATTGAACAAAAATAATAATAATAATGAAAAAAATGTTTTTGTCATTAATTCTTTTGCTTCTGTTTGTGTGTCATCTTAATATAAATTATTGTATCAAAGTTTATGCTCAATAAAAAAAATTCAACTATGATTGAATGAAATTTTCTCGATTATTCACTTAATTTTGATAGAAATTCAATGAAAATTACATATGTCTAATTCATTTTTTACTGTCACCTTTCATCATTCATTGTCATCTACTCAAATGAAAATCAAAAGGATTTCACCTAATTCTGTTACGATTCCTTTGAATTCTTTTATGTCTATGTGTAATTCAATGCAATCAACTTTTTATCGTAAAAATCAGTTATTTCATCATAAAATGGATTTTACGTTTCTTCTTAGTGTCATCATGTAATCAGATGAAATAGTGTCATATTCATTTCACTGCAATTCGACAATAAGAAAAATGTGGTTTCAAGTGTAATGTAATTTAATCAAATACTCTGTAAGAATTTCTTTGTATTACGATTTTATTGTAATAAAAGGAAATTCCAGAGCTTTATTTCAATGAAACGGATTTCGATTGAATTCTAACCGAATTAGTTAGTTGTAATAAAGATTTTTTTTCATACATTTTTATTACTTCTTGTTCAATGTAAAACATATTTTTTTTTGGCTGATTCAAAAGTAAGACGATGATGATGATGTCTTTCCGTAATTTATTACACCATATTGCAAAGCTATCACAGAAGGTGTATTACAAAATCAAGTGTGTACATTTTAAGATTTTACAAGAAGAAGAAGAAGTAAATCTGTATTATGACACTACTGTGAAATGAAATACGATATGTGTGTATGAATATAAGATGATGATAAAGTATTTATGTGATAAAGTCTTTGTCGTATCATGTTACAAGTAAAGGAAAATGAACATTGATAAGTGAGACTGAAATTTATGTTTAAAATGTTTCTTGATGAATGTAGTTTTCATGAAAAAGATTATCTTATGATTTTTTTACATGGCACCTTGAATTGTTATGAACGAAATTGGATTTCAGACTTAAATGTTCAGGCTTCGAAATTTATCTCAAAATTAAGTTTTAGATTTCCAAACATCAAACAGAGAAATTTGGTTAAGATATTCAGTATTCACTTGTCATTCGATATTAACTAGACATGCACTGTTAATTGAAAATGTACCGCAATGTGACTACACGAAGACTTCACAAGAGTCTAGTGGAGGATTGGTCATACGGGCAATTTGGCAAATGCCAGAAAAGCCGCAGTCCATCGTCCTGTAAAAGTTAAGTTTAGCGTAAATTTTAGAGAAAATCATACAGTGCCAGGGCCGTTAATAAGTTTCAATCCGTCCCTGCAAGAGTCCACAATAGACGACTTTTACTATCCTCATCCCAAACAACGTTTTCAGTTTACAGTGCATCAAGAAGTCTTAAGAATTCAGTATCACATTAAATTTCATCACTCCTTCTCTTAAATAATTCATTCATTCAAGAGCCCTATCAAAATATTTGATTCAGATAAATAATTTTCATAATATTCAAAACCCAAACATAATAAACCTAAATTTTCATCAAATATTTATCAAACACAAACAACATTTTAAGACATGAATTAGAATAATGTTTCCTTTACTTTAACTTAAGTATAAGGTCACTTTCAACATCAGACAAGACATCTAATGTCATTCAATATAATTTTAATATAACAGCTCCTTTTTTTATGATCATCATAACTTAATAACTTAACAAACCCTCGTATTCATTTCACGTAATTTATAGTAATAATAGATCATTGATTAAGTATAGCGGTAAATTTTAATGATGATTGCTAATAGAAATATCTCTTAATTGTGTCTTCTTATTTCATATTAAAACGAAATTTCATGTTGATTGGTCATTTACTTTAAATTTGACGTATATGTAAGAACAAAATACCAGGCGTTGGCTTCAATTTAATTTAAAATAATAAAATAAAAAAGTAATGAATTGGCGATGGCAAATTCCAAATGTTTGTTTTCAAACCCGCTTTCATTATTTTAATAATCACATATCATCATAATATAAGCATAAGTTATTTTAAATTTCATCATATTTTCTGGTTTAAAAAGGTAAAAGTGACAAAATTCTCTGTTGCAAGTATACAAAGTAAAACCATAAATGTGTGTTTTTCAAACAAACATAAAAATAACATTGAATTTTGTGAAATACTCGAAAAAAAACGGGGATGAGTGCAATTGATTATCTAATTTCTATTCAAAGCCTTATATACATAAATATATGGGAACAAGTAAAGTGCACTAAATAAATAAATTGACACATGCATATACATGTCAAGAACATGCTAATCAAGTGTCTCTTTATCTATTTCATTGATGTCGATCAAAAATGCATACATGCATAAAATAGTAAATTTGTATAGATAATATTCCAGGGTAACTTTATTGTGCACACTTGCGTTGTCACCATTATTATAATTATTTTATGTTCATGAAGCAGCATACAAAAAATATACACAATTGAATCCATTTCAGAATAATGGAAATTTGTTATCAGTGTTATGTGTTTATTAAAAACATGTTTCATTGTTATGTTTTTATTTTGCAATTGAACTGCACTAAAATAATATTAATACATGTACGAAAATGTAGGGTAATGATACAAAGGTAATCGTAACTTAATCTAATACAGTAATTTTTTGTATCAAACGTTCAAATTCATGTTAAAAGAAAAAATTTCCTTATTGAGCGACATAAAATTACATGTTGTTGACCAAGTTTCCAAGTAAGTATTGTGTCAAATAATAGAAAATTTATTGTTTGAAAGGAAGAAAAAAATGTCAAATAAAACATTTTGATGTACGTTGGAAACCAATATAATTTACTTTTGTTGTACAAGAGGTTTTATTTTTAGTCTATTTTGAAAGGAAATTTTCTGTATTTTTTTTATTTGTGGTAAGTGTCATGTAAAATTTTATTTCCTTTATTTTATTTCATTTCATTTCAAACCAAAAAAAAAACAGTTACAATTCATAGACGGTCTTCTTGACTCACATTTTCCCACACAATCACAATTACAATGCAATGTGATGCAACAAACAACAGCAATGTAATGGTCGATAAAACTATAAAAAGGCTCATGTTCAAAAGCTCAAAGTAACAATACATAATATTTTTTTTTATTTTAAATTGAATATAAAAAACTCATGTGAGCAGTAATAAAATAAAAAAAAAAAATTAGAGATGCAAAAAATGGAAGAGGAATAACAAAAGCACACAAATTTCACATGAAATGAAGAAATTTTTCCATTTTATTACTTTCCAGTCGTTTACTTTGCATATATGTGAATTCAGTTAAATGGTTTAACCGCTCTTACATGCCCTGATATTGATGTTTGTTGTTTTTATTTTTGTTTGTTAGACTTGCATATGGTTTTTTTTTGTATCAAAAGATAAAAAAAAAACCAACAAAAAGAAAGGAAAAAAACTGATATTATTCAATACCATATTTTTTTTTCTCTTTATATCTAAAAGAAAAAGAGCACACACACAAATGATTCTTTGTTATGTATTTTCTTTTATTTATTGTGGGTTTTATTCGTTTTTTTATATGTATATTTTTTTGTATTTTATTTAATATAAAGAAAATCTATCTCAAGACATTTTGTTTTGGTATATTGGGAAATATCATGCAAATATGACACAATAATGTTTAATGTTTTATGGATTCAAATAAAAGTTGGAAAATGTGAGCAAAAAAACAATACCCCTTTTTTACTTGCAAAACGAAAATCAATCGTTATTGTTTTGATGTTTTGTGATGAAACCGGTAAATTTATATGAAAAAAATTGTCGTGTTTCTCTGAAAATGCGCTTAATCGGAGTCTACCTTTAATTTTTTTTTAACATTGACATCTTTTATCAATTTAAAAACCTACACTGGACCTTTAAAACAATTTTCTTGAATGAAGCCCACATCAATTTCCTCATTTAAAACAATCATATCATTTTCTTCATTTTTAAACGGCTCAGGAAAAAAATAATTCACATAATATATTTATTTATAAAGTGACTCCCATAAAATAAATCATCTCAATTTATTTTGGCTATTTTTTACGCTATACGCTACAATTCTTGTTCTCACACAATTATTATTATACTATAAGATAATAATAAATATAATAAAAATAAGTAATATGCTGAAACAGACAATTTTCTCGAAAAAAAAAGAGGACAACGAAGACAATGACGATAAGTAATGTGTTTGAGAATGCCAGAATAATCATTATCCTTATTATATTACATATAAATTTAATATGTATTATTTTTGTGATTTTTTTTTCTTGTTGTAGCATAAATGCCTTTAAATAGAGTTTTCCAATAAGGACAAAAATGAAGGCAGATGCTTGCATAATCCAAATTAAAACCTTAAATTATATGATAATCCGCCCAAAATACATTCATTTTCTTCTTCGTTTTTTTTTCATTGTATGTTCACTTTACTATCCTTAGATTCTCACTTAAATTATGACCATTCTTCTTTGAATACATTTTTTTTTGCTTTGTTCCATTCCAAAGCTCCAAATACCAGGAACATAAACGCAAAATGATCATAATGAATGAGTAGGACTTTGATTCAGAACAATTCAACATACATAAATTTCTGTAAATGATGATGTAACATAGTAAAAATATATTTTTGTGACAAAACATAAAAAGGAAACTTCCTTTCAATTGAAATGTGTGTCAAATACATATAAAAGTAAAATGTTTCATCAATTTCATTAAATTACAGCTGAAATAAGAGAACAAATTTTGCACAAAAAGTACAGATCAAAGTTTATTTTTATTGTAAATTTCAAGAATCAGCAATACATTTTAACTTTTAAAAGAAATCAGAATAAAAATAAAAAGTTATACAAAATTTTGCTACCTTTTCGTTGCTTTGAAATGTTGATTGTCACATTATTTTCAATTTTATGTTATAAATTTCAAGGAAAATAAAATAATAATAATAAAAGGAAAGATACAATTTCAAATAAAAATACTTATATAAAGTTTTATTTCTCAATTGGAATAAATTGATATTGAAAAAACTATGCTTGGACTGATATCATTACATTTAAAAAAGAAAAAATACGCATCAAAGTTGAAAGTTGATATTTAATGGGAATAAAAATCAAAAGTCATTTTTTTTCTTGCAAGTAGTCACTTGAATTGCATGTTCGCTAATTTTTTTTGTAAATTTCTTTTGAAGAGGAAATTTCATGCTAAATCTTATTCTTAATTTTATTTTCGTTACATTTCAAGTCAATGCCAAGAAATTTTGTGTTAATTATCATCAAATTCATACAAAGCAACATTTCACCTTAACATTTCAAGATATTTTTTATAGAAGTAACATTTTTTTACTTTAAATCAAGAAAATGATGTTAAAACTTGCACTTATAATTAAGTTTCAGTCAACAAACAAGTCCTTTAATATAAAAAAAAACATGAAACTCAGTAAGTAAATTATGTCAATTTGCTAGGAAAACTTAAAAGGAAACAACTCACAGCAAAATAAAATTATAAAAAGTTTGCATGAAACGGGAAAAACAGAAAGAAAAACAAAAAAATTATTGCATTTTAAAACTAATTTCAAGTCCATTTTAATGTTCGTTAAAATAATAATTGCAATTACTTTTTTGTTCTTAATTGCAAAAAAAAAATAATAAAATTTAATTAAGTCATTCATTAATTTTAATTTCAAGAAAATGTTTGTTTTTCTTAATCCAAAAAAATGTAATGAAAATTAAGGTTAAAAATTGTTAATTGAACAAGGCAAAAACAAAAAATGATTAATTTCATGCGAATGTTTCAGATTCCTTAAGGTATTTTTTTTCAAATGTTTTTCTTGAAAGTCAAAGATTCGTATGAAAAGAAAAAATAAAAAAAAAAATTTAAAAAAAAAAACCGTAAAACTTTATATGAAACTTATTTTTTTTTTGCATCTGATACCATAAGAAGATGATCCACTGACATGCAAAAGCTCTTTATTTCCATGAAACACTTAAAATACTTGTAATTTTTTTTTACCTTTTCTTATAAACTATTTTTCATATGTTTGTTGAAAATATTATTTCATGTATAAATATTTCTTATTGTTGTTATGTTATTTAGATTTTTATTCCTTTCTTTATTTTTTTTTTTATTTTTAATGTTTATCAAAAAACTTTTGAAAAATAAAAAAAAGAAAAATGCCAAAAGGGGTTTAAAAATAAATATTTTAAGTATTTTCAACTAGTTTTGTATGTGAAATAACATAAATTTTTCATATTATATTTTATTTTATCAATTTAAATATATGAGTATATATGAGTATGAGTTTTTTTTTTAAAGTAAAAGAAAGAAGAATGAAGTTTGTATTTATTTTGTTCTTGATATCAGAAATAAAAAGAATTTCATACATCTAGATTATGTTGAATTCTTTAAATATTTTATATGTTTGATGTTTGTGTGAGTTTTTCAGAAAAGGAAAACTATGAAAACATATTTTTACATTCAAAATTTTAAGGTGGATTTATATCAAAAAATATATTTTCAATCGGATTTCTTTAAAAGTTTAGTTATTTTTTGAAATTTAAACTATAAGTTAAAAACGCCCCGCAAACCACCTCGCACTATATGCAAAGACTAATGATGATTGCGGTTTCATTCTTGAAAGCCTAAGAGGCTGGTGAGTTAGATGGGTGCAGATGATTAGGTGGATCACAGTTTGTACACTCGGACAGATTTTGGCATACCTGCTCTTTCAAAATGATCTTGTCTTGAGCTTTGAGGCATCTTCATCTTTGTCGACTTGTTTCCCAATCCACTGAAAAAGATCTGCGGCAGTTACAGTTACAATTCTATTAGATCCGTTTATAAGTTACAATTCCATTGGATAAGGGTAAAAAACTATTCATTATATCAAAATTGGAGTCTTTCAGTTACGCATCTACTATTCAAAACTACCTTAGTCCGAAGCAAACAAGAGACCAGAATGAAGATTGACGCTGGCTTTTGACAACATAATTTTTATCAGTGACGTAACACGTTCAGTTATAAATTATTCGACAAACATAATTTTACAGTGTAAGAATTTGATGAATTTGAATTGTTGGAATGAAGTAAGACAAATGTTTTTGTTAACAATTTTTCAATAAATTTTTGACATTTAAAAAAATAGTACTCCCAATAGACTGATGGGAGCTCTATTGAATGGTTCTACATTTGATATGAAATTGATCAATAAAAAAAGTCAAATTTCAAACCTAAACTCATAGATAACATTCAATTCTAAATAACATCAAAGCATTGATACCATACACGCCTCATCATTACTCTTTTAAGAAAAGACATAAATTTTATTACAGCTCTTTTAAACGTAATCAAAAATTGAATAAAATCACAGTTATTCTTATCGCAGTAAGTCATAAAACCTTTCAATAAAATCGTGTCATGCTTTTGATTCTTTAAATATTCAAACATCTTATCAATAAAAATAAAAAACTCTTAAACAAAATGATGATTTTAGTTGAATATGTTTTTTTTTATTTTTAGGACACATTTACTGTAAATTTCCTGTTTTTTTCCTTTTTTTTCATTTTGACATATTGTGCGTGGGAAATGAAATACTGAAGTAAATTCGTCTACAATACAAAGATAAAAAAAAAAAATTGTATAAAAGCATTTGATGTTTATTAAGATTGAATAGGAGTTATGTGGGAGTTGAGAGATAATTACGTTTTCTTTAATTTTAATTTTAAATTATTAAACTGAAGTTTAACATAGAAAAACACATTAATGGGAGGAACCTTACTAGGAATCTCGTCTTAAGTGGCATGTGTGGAAAAGTTTTAAGAAAAAATGAAAAAACTAGGGATTGCTGTTATATTTAAGGTAAGTGAACCAGAATTGAATGCACCGAGACCATTCAAATGTCATGAAATTCAGATACGACAAAGTTTATCTAGGATAAATAACAAAAGAAATTTTGACAAGGCAATAGCACAGACTCAAAATCTCAAACAATCTTAAAGCACTTGTAACTTTAAATTCATTTTATGGAGCGATAAAAATCATTCACATAAAATCCTTGCAAAAAAAAATGAAAAGTTATAAAGCAATAAGGAAAGTAATCAAATATTTTGCTGTTCAATTCGGTATAAAGTGAAAATAAAGTAAATTTTTCCTTATAAAAGAACTTTTATGTTTGTATCAAATAAGAGACTAGAAAATCAATTTCCAGTTCTCTGTCGTTTTATTACTGCTCATTTTTACTGAAGATGAATAAATATAATAATAAAAAGAAAACAAGTAGAAATAAATAAAATACAGAAGCTTCTTCTACATGGATACCCTGCAGCGATTCTATGACTGTTCACACATTGCTTACTTCTCTGTTGTCTTACTTTTACCAGCCTACATGTTATTTCGTTGATTATTGATATCAATAAGATGCTTATTTTCAGTTTTACTTTGAAATAAAAGAGAAAACAAGAGAACAGAACTTGGGTTAATGATATACATTTATTTTCCTGATTTCCTCTTTTGCCAAGACCATCATTTACGTTATCTTTGTATCCTGTGAATGTGTGTGTGTACATTTAACAGAAACAAGACATTTTCAATGCAAAAGGAGAGTTGAATCGATTATTCAAAATAATACAAATGTAATACATTAAATGTAGAAAATAAATTGGTTTCTCGTATTATTATTATTAAGATTGCAGTAAAGCAAAGAAAAAAAGGTGTAACACTCTGAAGCCGTAAGGTATTTACTTGATTGTGATTACTTCCCTCTTAAATACCCTCCTGTTTCCTTTCCTTATCCTTTCATTGTAACAATAAGGGGTTATTTCACCATATTTCGATTATTATTATTATTATTATATTTATCGTTTTGAAAATTTTATCATAAAATTCCAGAATAATCATAATAATAATAAAAAAAACTACAAGGGAAAGAGCAAGAAAATATTTTATGTAAGTAAATGATAATTATTATTAATTCCAGTTAATACATTTTATATATTTATTGAATTGTTTGGTAAAATTGTTTACATAATGATAGTTTTACTCCTCTTAATATGGGATATTACTTGAGGAAGCAAAAAAGGGAAGTAAAATATAAAAGGAAGTTAAGCAATAAATAAAGTTGGTAAACTAATGATAGAGACGATAGAGAGGAAAATACTTGAATGCTCTTCTAAAAAACTTTATTATTGCTATTATTATGATGGGATTTTATCTTCATACAATAAAAATAATAATGTGAAAAGTGCATTTTCATATGAAGTAAGTGCTTTTTATTACTTTTTCGTTTATTATTATTATTATTACAGGTCTCTTTTATGGATTTCTTAATTTTCGTTTTTAACAATCGGACATTCTCTTCCCTTTTTTTTGTAATGATGCATTTTGTTATCGAAACGTTTAATAAAAACTAAATTCAGGACAAAAACTTATCATCAAAGTTGTTGCTTGACCATTGAAGTGAAAGAAAAAAAGAAAGAAAAGAGAAAACTTAACAAAGGAGTTGATTTTTTTTATCTTGTGTTAAGTGAAATTTTTTTTTATGTTTGTTGTGAAAAATGAGAATCTTAAATGAGCAATAAAATGAAAGAAATGTATAACAAAAGAAAGTCTTCAATTTACAAAGAGAATTTTTTTTTATGAGTAAATCGTTAAAAATTTGAGATCGTTTCATGTTGGACGTAAATTTTTTTTTGTGTGTTACCATTTTAGTGGTTTAATGTATTGATATGGCTGTTTAAAATTATCTCTGATGATAAAATTTCCTTGAACGTCCCTGGAAATTCATTGAGAGCAGTTATCTCTTATTACTAGATGTCTTGGGCCATGACAATTCAAAATATCAGTCCAGTCACGACCTTGGCAGACTTTCCTAAAAAATTTAACTAGGACAAGGTCGTTGATGAGTAAACAGATCAAAAGAAAATGAAAAAATACAGACACTTGTATCGGGGTTTTTCGATTAGACCATCCAGAGGGTGCTGAGAGCTGATTTTGTGATTTACAAGGAGAAAAAAGTTGAAAAACAGTCAAAAAAGTAAAAGTCAGGGTAAAAGTCGTTGATGACACCTGGAACTGCTGGAATAAGAAAGTCAAGTTATCACCAAAAAAAAACAAAATTCATGAAAATGAATTCTAATAAGTACAAGTTTTGAATTTGTTGTACTTTTTTTTCATTATCATTATTATTTATTATTTAATTTTATTTTCTTTTAAGTTTCATTTTTGTTTTGTTTTTAATCAAATTTCCATTTCAATGCATTTAAGTGTTAAATTTAGGAATAAATTTAAACTTTTTCATCATCTTTTTTAATGAACTTGTTTTCTGTCTATGTATTTGAATGTGTGTGACTACAATCGTAAGAAGACAATTCAAAGAAACTTAACATTTGAAAGTTTCAAAGTTTATTTTGTATGGAATTTATCTTAATTGCACATTCGCACACAGTTCATTTGTTGCATTTTCATAGTTGTTTAATTTTGTTGTTATTTTTTTTCGTATTTATTCAATTTATTTTCATAGTTTTGAAAGTATTTTATTATTTATTTGGTTTTGTCTATGCGTGTTTCGAAATCTACAAATTGTGTTTTGTGCAAAGACATTCCATGTAAAAGTAGGGTTGTAAATTTAAAGAAAAAAAAGGGGTTTAAACAAATAATGAATGAAATGAATTATAAAATACATAAAATGATGATTTATAACTTTTGTAACTCTCTTTAAATATTTAAAATTACTTTTTTTTCTTCTTATCAGTACAGCATGAATTTCATTCAACTCACAGGGAAAAGACACAAGTGTTTGCTTTCATTTTTATGAAGAAGAAGTTTGTTGATTTTTCTTTTTTTTTTCTATTCTTGCTCATTAAAATTAAAACAGAGCTTTATATCATAAATAAATAAATAAATACCAGAAAATGAAATAAATTTGAGCTTCAAGCTATCATAAAAAAAAAACTTCTTATGTGTGTGTGTTAATTACCACAATAAATTGAATGCACATTTCAATTAAAATAATGGATAATAAATGAAAAGAGCATCGAAACTTACCTCAAATGTCGTAAAAACAACTTTTTCAATTGAACTAAAATAACGTTCCCATAAAACTTGGGTCTGTTGTCTCAAAGCTAATATTTTACTAGGTGATATGGATCTAACAATATCTGGTACCTGGAAAATATTTTTTTAAAATAAATTTACATTAAAATTTTGATTTTACATTTAATATGAAATTTAAAATAAAATGAATTGAAATGATTCAGTGAAAATAAATTTCAAAAAATTATGAAATGAATCACAAGATGAAAATAATTTTAATATAAGATAATAAATTGAGACAATATAACTATGGTATTTTCCCAGTATTTTCAAATGAAGAATTCTCTAGGGTGTCATAAAAATTGGTAGTTGGTAATTTTTCATTTTGGAATTTTCATTCGATTATTTTTTTTTCATATTATTATTATTGATTCGCATTTGCAATCAAAATTTTAGTTTTTTTTCCATTTAAAATAATGGGGTCAATTTTATTCAACGGGAAAATAATGGAATTCGCTCCTCTCATCAAAAAAAATCAATGTCCACGCTTCGACGATACTCAATGCCTGGTTTTCAGTTTCATCATTTTGCCCTTTTCTTATCAGCCTTATTGAGATTTAAAACAAAAATCTTCATATCCCTCATATAAAAATTATGTTACGAGGGAAAATAAAAATTCAACAACATAATGAACACGATTCGCTTCAAATGTAATTTATTGCCCAAGATTTGAAATGCCATCCTTTTAATAGACCAATTTTTTTCTCTCTTTTTCTTTTTTCATGCTTAATCTAAAAAAAAAACAGTAAAATCCATTTCCGGATGAAGACGAAAAGAAATCACCATATTATAGAGTGAACTTTCTTTATTTTTTAGTATATTTTAAATGGATGATATCTGTGAAACATTAATTTTCTTTCATGTTTTCCTTTCATATCGTCGTTTTTTTTTTGTTGTAGTTTAGTTTTGAAAATTACATATTTTTTTTTTTTATTTTTATATATTAAATAATATGAAAAATATAGAGGAAGAAAGTTTAGATGTGGAAAATACCATATGGAATTATTTTTATTCTTTATTTTTTGGGATTATGCTTGATATGATTTATGTTGCAAAATTAAGAGATGAAATAAAATGAAAATGAAAAATATATAAAAAAGTGGGGTTAAATGTGAAAAATTACCTGCAATAAAAGTCTTTCATCAGCCCATATGGCGGCTTGTTTCCAATCAATTTTTGCTTGGAATGGAAGAACCCATGAGTTTGATAATAGGACGGGAATACAACCTGCTTGCAGTGCTTCAAGGAATCTGAAAAAATGAATTTTTTACATTAAATTTTACGTGTAATTTAAGATTAATTTGAAAACTTACCTAAATGAGCCTAAACGTCGCCCTCTTGGCACTAAACAAAAAGTTGAGTTTTGTAAAAGTGTTTCGTAGTCATATCTGGAAATTAATATAAAAAAAATTATTATTTTAATTTACTGTTAAAATTCGTTTAATATTTTGATAACTATTGTTGGAATAATCATGAGATTTATTTAATGTCCAAAAAAACCAAAAAAAAAAACACCATTCAACGAATTTTTTTTTTCATATTCAGTATCATTTCCCAAAAAAAATGTAATGTAAGCATAAAAATTGTGTTTGTACTTAACAAAACTCACAACAAATTCATCATATTAAGTTGTATTTTCACAAACAACCGCTTCATAAGAGAGAAAAGTTGTGCAAGCGACATGAAAAATCATTTAAAAGTACCTACAAAGTACTCTCAAGCATGTACTTCAAAAATGTATGTAAGTCACTAAAGTTGATATATTTTTTTCTCATTTTTTCATTTTACTTTTTTTCAACTCACTTTTATTAAATTTGTTTTGTGTTTTTATTTTGAATCAAAAATTCACACCATTATTCAAGGAATTCAATTGTAAATTAAATTTCAAGTGTTTTCTTTTTCAATTTAATAATCAGGACTTAATTTTTCAATTTATACAAAATTTTTCTCATGTATTTTTTTTAACATATCATATCATGTCATGGTAAAAAAATGTAATAATAAAAAAAGGTGGAAAAACAATGTAAAATGTTTTTCTTGTTTATATCTTTTTCAAATTCAAAACTATTTTTCTTATATGAAATTTGAAAATTTTTCATGAGAATATTTTATTTCATTTTAACGTAGTTTGTGTATACAATTTTTGTGGTATTCTAATTCAAACTTTATTTTTACGTTAAACTTTTTGAAATATAAATGTTAAAAGTTTTCAGGAAACAACGTTTTTTCGTTGTTCTCGCTGTTAGTTCTTGTTATTTTGTGAAAAGTTTTAGCGAGAATTTTTGGGTGAAAAAGTGAGGAACAAAAGGAGCATCTCTAATAAGATACATCAAATAAATACTTGGGTTTGGTTTTTGGTTCGTTTTTTGTGTTCTTTTGTTTCATTTAACGTAGTAAGCAATATGTTAAATTTAATTATGAAATTTCGGTACTAATTAGGATAGAAAATATTACAAGCAACACATTTCAAAATAATATTTTTATATACATTACACTGTAACTTGCAAACGCCCCGCAAACCACCTCGCACTATATGCATAAACTAAAAGAGTGCCCATAATACTCGAATTTTTGTTCCAAATTAACTGAAAATGTGATTAAAATTTCATTCATTAAATGTCCTGGAAGCGTCAATCAAAGATCTCCGTCTGAGGACCAAGTCACTTTGTACTTCAGGGCGTTTTCAGCTTTCAATGTATAAACACTCACACATTTGACATGTTTATAAATTTTTCAGAAAACTTTCACATAAACATAAGTCACTGAGATAAAAAAAAAATTAATTCATAATAAAATATTTTATTTATTCACACCTGTTATAACCCACAATTAAACTCATTCACGCTTCCTCTCTGGCAAGGACTATGAATGCGTTAAAGTTGCCATCGGTTGAGTGAAACCACTTCAATTATATTTTTTTCTTTCAACTTTTCATGATAAATTATTATTATTTGTATACAAAAAAAATGAGAAAATCTTGGCTTGTTTACCAAGCAACAAAGTATTGTAACGTCATTGTTTACAAAAAAAAAGAGTAGAGCAGAGAAAATAATTGCATACTTTTTCTTGTCTTTGTATGTATTTTGAAGCAAATTTTAATGATAATAAAAATAAAGTAAATATAAGTTGAGAGATTTTTTTTTCCTTTCCTTTCACAGTAGATTGCACTTTTAATCGTAAACTTGAATGAAAAAGAGAACGATCTTTTGTTGGGAGCTAGGAACTTTTTTCAGGTTCTTTTTTTTATAATACCTTGAATAAAAGTCGTTTATTTTGTGTTAAGTGTGCACAATGATGAAAATTCTATGAAATACAAGAAAAAAAAACTAACATTAAGTAAATAAAACGAAAAATAAACGACAATGTTTTATGTCTTAGTTGCTAGAGTTGTACATTACACACACAGCACACAGTACACTTAATATAATAATATATTGCCAAGCACTCACAATAGGCGCTGTTTATAATCTGAAACGGAAATGAGCTTTTTTTTCGTTTTATTTTAAAAATTTTATTTACTTTCTGTTTTATTTTTTTCTTTCCATTTTATTACAAAAGCATTTGTTTCTGTCGGTGTTTGCTCGTGCAATTTTGATAAATTGTTTTCTACCGTTTGAAGTGCATGTCTTGGTATATGAATGTATACGGTAAAAACAAAAGTTGCCGTAAAGTTGCCGTAAAACTTGCCGTATACAGCAAGTTGTTGCCGTATACGGCAACTGTACGGTAACTCTACGGCAAGTCTACGGCAAGTTTTTGAACTTTGTACTACAGAATTTTCATTTTTTGAAATGTGATATTTTGATAAATATTTGTCGTAGAATCGGCTTGCATCAATTTCTTATAATTTGTATCAAAAATTTACAATTTTCGTTCTAAAACTCAAATGTTTTTACAAAAATTAAAATGTTGTATAAGATTCTAAAAGATGTTTTTCTGTTGTTTCCAAAACATATTTAGAATTTTTTCTACGACAAATATTTATCAAAATATCACATTTCAAAAAATGAAAATTCTGTAGTACAAAGTTCAAAAACTTGCCGTAGACTTGCCGTAGAGTTTGCCGTAGAGTTGCCGTACAGTTGCCGTATACGGCAACAACTTGCTGTATACGGCAAGTTTTACGGCAACTTTTGTTTTTACCGTGTAAGGCAGCATGGAAAAACTGTAGATTGAATTCAATCAAGAAAAGAACGGGTATAAAATAAAAGAAATTTTAATATAAGAGAAAAGAAAATGATATTAATTTACTGTAAAATGAAATCCAACAAGTGATTTTGAACGTTAAATTTAAAATGAATCACATGAAACAGGATCCTTTGAAATTGAGCCCTTCAATGAAAATTGCATGGTTTTTCATTCGATTTTCCTTCTCTGTGTAAATTTTCTTAGTTTACTTGAAAACTTGAGTGAAATTACAATTTATGTGCGTTTCTTTATCATTGTGCATTGTGGTTGCAGTTTTGTAATTAAATTCACTCTAAAAGAACGGATTAAAAAGGATAATGGTATTTATTTACCAAGCTTTAGATTTTATACGAAGATTTTCTTTCCTTTTTACGTTTAAGTTAAGGATTTGCCATTTCAAGACAGTTATTACACAAAATAAATCTTATAAATAAAATATAAAATAAGAAACGAAGAACATGAAAGTATGAGATTAATTTTCTCAACATGAAAGAAAAGTAAAAATAAAAATGCTTATACCGTTTCGATAACAAGCTAAAAGCTTTTCCTAAGCTCATTGTATGCAAACCTCATTATTCGTTTATTTATTTGTTACTTATACTTATTATTATTTGTAAACACGATAAAAAAACACAAATTTCATTCCATTTTATTTCATTTTATTTCATTTCATATACCTTTAAATGGAATTTGCATACATAAATATTTTTAATAGAATCAAACGAAAACATATTACAAATTTTATGTTTTACCTTCTAATGGAATCTACTTATTTATGCAAATATCTTATACATCTAAAAGGCACATGCATTGCAAATGATAAATAAAAAAATATTCCACATATTTATAATATTATTTTTTTAAAAAATATTACTGAAGAGGAAACAGAACCTGAGACACATGCCTTAAGATAAAAGAAAATGCATTTATAAAAAAAATTCAGTTCCGAACCTACATACACTGAAATAATACGAAACATTTATTTACAATGATTTAAAGCAATAAATTTGATACATCTAGGTTTTCTTTTTTAAGTGAATTGCAATTTTTTTTTTAAATGCACCTCAGATATGTATAGAAAATGTAATTTGTACTTTGCACATCCATGGAAATAAGTGACACACAGAATAGCTTAAACTATGTTAACATGAAAGGATTTGTGAAATAAAACACCTTGTGAACAAATGTTTATGTCAAAAAATCAAATGAGATTACCACCACATGTGATATTTTATTTGTATATATAAAAAGAAATTCGTGATGGGTTTTTTTTTCTTCTTTTTTTGAAAACTTCTTATTAATTTGAAGAAAAAAATGAGAATCGTGGGCTTTCATGCTGTCGGTCTGTAAATTTTCATACAAAAAGTTTTTCAAAAAAGTATTTTTTAGTGATTTTTATTTTAAATTCAAATGAAATCTTTTTAAGGGAACCCAGAGCACAATCCTGCAAGAGGTATTTTATTTGAATATTACCCTGATAAAAAAATAATAATAATAAAATAAGAAATAAGTAGCATAATACCCTAAAAATAACTAGGACAATATACGAAAACGTATTTGAAATGTGACAGAAAATGTCTGGAAAATATCTCATATTCATCCTTTTTATATTAGGTCTATATTTTCAAATATTTGACATATAATACATTCAGAGAGAAAATTGTAATATTAGCACCTTATTTACCTTTAAAACTATTATAATAAAATAAAATAAAATATAATATGGTACTTTTAGGCGTTTTTGGTTTTTGGTATTTATATTATAAACGTATATTTAAGAGAAATGTCTTCCTTCCTTCCTTTTTCATTTCAAGCTATATGTTAAAATACACACATACAGACAATACAGGTAAGTTAAAAATTATTACGATACAAAAGTGCTGTTTGTGTGGTCTCTGTCTCTTTCAAAATTCAATTGAAAGGAAAATGAGTGTCATGTGGTTTGCTTGTTTTTCGGTATTGTTTTATTTGATTTGTGTTGCTCCACAAAAATTAATTAGAGAATATTTTGTAACATATGTCTTTGTATCTGTCTTTTCACATTCATTGTGGTGCAAGTTGTATGAAAGTGGATAAGATATGGCTTGAATTTTGACAGTGTACGTACGGAGAAAAAAAAGATATTTCACCTGAGGCAAATCATTTCAAGACCTATACAAATTACGAACCAAATATTGAGTGGAAGTAAACAAACAAAATTTGTATTTGATATTTACTTAGCGAAACCATCTTGAAATGGATATAAATAGAAATGTGATTTTAACCAACTAGAATAAGGAGTTGAATTTGAATCACTCAAAATTCACGGTGTGTCAGATTACGAGAGAAACCATACTACGAGTGATGTCGTCCATGCAAATGACCTTTCACAGACTGAGACTAAATTTAATTTAGCTGAAATTAATTCATTTCAATTGTCAAAACAATCCTCAGGCTTAAAATAACAAAAAAAAAAACTGGGTATTACAAAAATGTTTACAAAAGGACAAAATTTAAAGCAGCTGATGAAATATTTTGTGCAAAATGGCTTATGGGGTGATGTCCTTCCAAATTTTAATTCTTTTATGAGCAGGTGAAAGGAAGGTGGATGGGTCCAAAGACCAAAAATATTAAAATAAAAACGATTGCTGGGAAATTGCAAGGAGGAGAAAAAAACGTTTAAAAATACGAGTTCATTGATTTGAGTTTCTGGATTGTAAGAAAATCTCACTGAAATGAAGTCTGAATATAAATTTCACTTTCCATTCAAAGCAATTTCAAAATAAACTCATAAATCTGTAAAATTCCCATCAAAATAAATATTATCAGAAAAAAAATCAAATAAAAATTCAAGTTTTGTGGTTGTAATGGCGTTGAAATGTAAAAAAAAAATATAATATTATGTGAACTATACATTAAAAAAATATTTCGCACATAATTTAAAAAGAATACAAAAGAAAAACATCTGAAATGGGATAAAGATTACTCTCAAATACATTAAATGACCTTAATTCAAATCACGTTCCATTCCAATATTGTGTCTATCTTTCTTTTCTGTAAAACATAAAATTGAATACTAATAATAATAATAAAAATAATATCAAAACCGAAGAAATGAAAATATATAACTTGAGAATTGAATATAATCAAATAATACTATAAGTTTATTTCGTTTTATTTATAAAGTTGACTGAATCTGGTTAAGAATCTACTTATTATTATTATTATTTTCTTAGCATTTATTGACAGTAAGTGTCTCGTCGGGCAATTTCTATTATTAAATGAAATAAAGATAAAAAAAATAAAAATAAGTTGATGATATGTTTTTATTTTTCTCAATTTTATATCATTTTCTTATTTACCCATTCATTTTATTTCATTTCATTTCATCCTTCGTAGAATTGCTTTTTTGTAACAATATTTTGCTCTTCACATGATTGAATTGTCAATGGAATACCAAAATATTATTTTAGAAATATGATATAAAAGTTATTAGTTCATAATTGAATTAAATTGATTTTAGTTCATTGTATGCTCAAAATGGCTTTAATCCAATATTCGGTTAGAAGGATTATTTGATTAAAATTCAAATTCAAAACATATAAAACACAAAAAAATGCATAAAACAATCAATTGAAAAAAAAATAAAATACAAATAAAACTGAAAAAAATTTTACTTAAAAACAACTCACAAAAGGATTTCATTTCATTTCATATTTTATGCATATTTCAATTTACTTTATCGACAGTTTTATGATATTGCAAATTCCAGTGGATCAACTTAAAAACCGTCAAACTTTATTTTTTATTATTATTTTTTTTGTTTGTATTGCGAAATTGATAAAATAATTTTATTTAGAATTTATTTTTTACATTGAAAAAGATGTGCAACAAATATTATTTTCATATTTTTTTTATTATTTTTTTGTATTGAATTTATCTTTTTGCGATTGAAATTGTTTGAATGTGTATCAATTTTCATTTAAAAAAAAATCAATATGACGATATGATTCAATGACGATGATCCAAATAAGGATCTTGGGATTTTTTTAAGCAGATTGTGATAGAAATTGATCAAAAAAAATTTCAGGAGACTTCAATTTCAGCTTGGACCAGAATCGAAGAGTTTTGTCAAAAAATTTGAATTGAAACACTTTTAAAGGGTCATATTTTGAGGTACAGGGTACTTTTTTACTCAATGAATTCAATTCTCATATCAATGTAACAATTTTAAACCTCATGCGACCCTCCTGATGATTTTTTTTTGAAGAATATGAACAAAGCAAGTTCAAAATTGTAGATACATCGAAACTTCAGCATATCAGAAGAAAGATTAAAAAAATATTTTGATTTTTTTCAATTTATCGGCCTTTCACGGGTTGCATGCAAAATTTTACTCCATTTATGATCATATTTCATATTATTTTATTGCAAAATCCATACGAAATTCTTTGAAACATAAAATAACATTTCACTCATATCCAAATCAATATTATCTTTACAAAAGATATCAGCTCACAATTTTATGATATGCAAATACAAAAATATCAAACTTACAAACAGAAAGATAATAAAATCAGATCATCGTGCAATACATTGATGTAGTTCATGAAAAAAAATCCAGATAAAATTACAATAAAAGTAAAATAATAAGAATAACTTGACATTTTTAAACAATTGAAAAATATTTTATCTCATAATAAAAATCATTGAAAAATGTCAATATTAATTTGAAGGATATTGGGAAATAGTAACACTGGATGGTAGGTCGAAAGTGCATTTACGTGATTTTCAATTTTTACTGTTCTTATTTATTTGTCAGCTTAATGTAAGATTTTGAATTTTTTTTAAAAAATTTTTTGAAACATTTTTAAAAATTAAAAAATTCTTTTCACTGAAGAGTTTAAGCAATTTTTTCATTACATCGTTTACCCTATATGTCGACATTGTTCGGGCGGTCGACATATCGCGTGGTTGACTTATCGAGTTATAGATTTAAAAATAAAACCGTTGATTAACATTGCAGAAACATGAATATTGGTATTTTGACACATATCAACATATTTAAGAAGAGCTTCTTCCAATTCTGAATATTTTTGTTTGCCTAATTTTTAACGTTTAATATCATTTCTGTTTAAATTTGTAATTTTATATGCATTTTTAATTATGCCGGATTTTGTGCTATATAGGATGTTATATTTTTCTGAAATTTCCTTAATTATCATTCCATCATTCCATCCTGGTAATCTTTAATAATTTTTACTTTTATTTCATATGTTTCGTTATTAATCTACGTTTCAATTGTTTTTTTAAATAAAATCATCGCAAAATTATTGATTGTTTACTTTTTGTTTTGATTTTTGACATGTCGACTTACAGTAGATGTTGACTTAACGCGTTGTCGACATATAGGGTAAACGATGTATTTTTATTATTTGCACTATTTCCTACGGCTCGAGCTTTTTTAATTGGGCTATTTCCTAGAGCTAAGAGCATTATTCTAAACATTTTCGTTTCAATGTTACAGTCATGGTAAGTTTTACAATGAAAATGCGTTCAATTTTAGAATCATCACAAAAAAATAAAAATCATGAAAAACGTAGACAAAAAAAAAATCATGTAGAGAATTTATTTGTTTTGATTTAATTTACTTTGTCATTTCATTAAAAATTTCATCATTTTTTTCTATCAAAGTTATCATGCATTGATATGTAACTTGATATCAAATTTATTTACAATATGTATCAAAAATTTTATACAGTTCAATAACTTTTTCCTTTGTTCACATTTCAAAAACATACAACAAAAAAATAAAAAAATAAAATAAAATATGTGTGTATAAAATTTTCTTTTATGTTGTCATTAAAAATTATGATGAATGGACAGAAAATGTAAAATAAAATAAAAATTAATTTCCCTTTGATCAGTAAAGTGAATGAAATAAAAATTGACACATGTTTCATGATATTTGACATTATTAGAAAGAATCATTTAAAAGTTGAATTTCCACTTCATTTACCTGTGAAGCTGTGAAATGAAAATGAAAAAAAATTTACATGACAACGTTTGATTATTAATTTTTAATTAAATTCTGACCGTTTTCAATATTAAATATTATTAAATTACATTTTTTGTTCAAAAAAAACCATCATCATAACATTTTTCTAATTAAATATTCATTTTCATACAGACAAAAAAATAAAATGAACAAGATAAAAAAAGACTTCCGATGAGATGAGATGAAATGAGATGAGATAATAATAAAAAAAAAATATTATTCAAATAATGAAACGTACATTTCGAGTCCTAAACACACAGTTACTTAAATTTTAATTTTAATATTAATTTTACATTTTTGTGATTAAAATATTACAATGAAATGAAAAAAGGAGGAGAAAAAAAATTAATATACTTTAAAAGAATTTTTCCTTATCGTGACATATTTCATTTATTAAAAATAAAAAAAAAAGTTTCTTTTTCCGGACTTTTTTGATATTGGTTTGACATTTTTTTTTCATTTTTTTTAATAAATTTATATGAATTGTATTTTCTTAACTTATTTAAAATAAACTTTAACTAATTCAATATACAAATCGTATATCGAGGGAAATTTATTCGTATTTTAAAGAGTACGTCTTCTTATTTGTTGCCTTGAACCCTTTTCTTTTTTTTTTTTTGAAGGAGAGAACTTTTTTTCCCTTTAACTTTAAGATAAAATAAAAGATGATGGGTTTTATAACAAAATGATGACGGTGTGTAATAAGATTATTTTACCGTAACTTATATAAACTGTTTTGATAAAAAGATAATAATAAAAAGGGATTGAAATTGAACGTAGATAAAAAATGCTAGAAAAAGAAGAGAAGCAAAAAAAAATCATTATAAAAGCAATGAAAAGCACTTTTAAAAGTATTTGTTTTAAACTCTCATAATCAAAATGTAAGAAATTTAATAGAAAAAAAAATTATAATTATAATTAAAAAAAAATCTCATTCCCTTTTTTCATTCAAAGACATTTAAAAGGACCCAACTTTTCATTGCATAACGTCCTTTAAAGTCAAAAGAAAAAAAAAATGATTGGTGCTTAATCGCCTATTCATAAATTGTTGTATTTTTCTCAATTCCTTTCCTTATCGCCTTGCACCACAAAATGACACGGTCCCGATCATTTAATGCCATTTTTTTTGTTCATTTTGAACCTTTTAAAACAATAAATAATCCGGAAAAGGACAAAGAAGGGATAATTATATTGGTACTTAAACGAAAATGAGAAAATTTATTAAAAAATACAAAAAAAAAAAATATCATTTTTATATTAAAATTAATCGCCTTATAACCAATTTACTTTGAATTGCAATGAAAAATTACTATGAGAGTTTTTAAATGAAATCAGAATTATCATAAACAATTAAATTTGCTTTTTTTTTGTTATAATTTTCGTTATAATGGCGTGAAATTGGGAGTACACATAGAATAGTGGTGTGATTATCGTTTTTAATTAACATATTAAGTGAATCACGATGAGATTTCATGAATATTAAAAGTAAATGAGAGGAAATAAATTTATAGGAATTGTATGTGAATATTATAACGATTAATACAATTTTATACTGTTTTTCAGCAGAAATTACGTTTACACCCCATTTGGTTCATCGATTAATTTTAAATTAAAACGGTCAGTTTAGGGATATGTGGTTGAATTTTCACTTATAATATGAAAAAGTTACTTTTTTTCAAAAAAGTGGTCTTATGCTTCGGAAACTCTAACAGTCCTTGAAAAGTAATTTGTAATTTGACACTTGGTCAAGTCAGATTTCCTTCCTCTTTTCAAGAAACCAGGCCACGATATCAATAAGGTCATAAAAAGACGATTTCTTAAAATTTCATGTAAAATATGTTAAAATTCTAGGTTTTTGTAATCCTCATCCTTGTTGTAAAATTAAACTAACACTCATTTTACCATACCGAAACTTGAATGAATGAATTTTATTCATACAAGCATTCATAAAAAGTTTCTACTTAAAAGTAATCGGCATGCCTGGTCAGTTCTTATTCCCATAAGAATATGCATGATTAAATAAGGGATGGCTCCTAGCCAAGATAAAATCAATTCTAAAAACATACATTCATGCATAAAATTTTATATGTGAATTTCATGTAGTTTTTATGAAAAATAACACTTTTGTGGACATTTAATCCAAATGTCTTTGTATTTTCTGTCAATTTTTGATATGAAAACCCCATTTTTCATTTAAATTAAGACGAAATTAATTCTGAAAACGAAAAAAATGACCACATTGAATAGTATCATGTAAAAAAAAATGAGTGTTAAATGAAAAAAATATTAAAATGCACTTCAATCATTTTAAAATAATAAAATTCCATAAATTTTATTATTGTTGAATAAAATTTTATCATGACCTTTCAAGACAGAGGTTAAAAACATTTATTTTTTAATTTAAAACTTATATTCAAGGAAATTTCATTTCATTTTAAAATTCAATTAATGTCACTTTCAACAAAACTCCACTTACAAGAATCTCAATGAAATGCATTACAATGAAAAATGGAGGCGACTGGTTTTTTATAATACTTTTTTTTTAAATTAAATAAAAAAATTATCCTAATTTCACATCATAATGCTTGTGCATTGCTCAAAGACATTTAAATAAAATGAACTTAATTTGAAATTATATTTTTTTTCATTTTTTTTTTTCATTTAATATTCCTTGAAATTTTCTTGTTGTCACAAAAATTTATGTGAATTTCTCACTTTTATCTTACACGATAAAATTTTATTTCTTTAAATGTCTAATTTTATTTTCGTGTTGCATTAAATTTTTTGAAAATAATTGAATGAAATTCCTTCTCATTTCATTGTGCTTTGCAAAAATCATTCTGGAAATTGTTTGCATTGCTTAAGCTTTAAATGCATTGATTAGATAAAATCTACGAGAAAAGTGAGTATAAAATGGAATGAAATGAAAAAAAAATGAAAACAATAATCATTGCATTTCAGTGCAATATTCAAGAGAGAGAAAAGAAATAAAGAAGAATTTAAGAGGAGTAAAAAAAGGAGATATACAAAAATGAATTGAAATGCACAAAATTTGCATATAAGATTATATTAGACACAATTTTACACTAGAATGGTTTCATTCGCCTCACTAAAGTTTAATTTTAATCACATTTCAATTGAAAATTGGGCTTTTGTGGGCAAATTGGTTGAATTGAACTGGAAACACAGAAAAAAGGGTTGGAGTTTTGTAATTTTATTATGAATTGATGGCATTTCAATGTACTCGATGTCACAGGAATACCTCAGAATAGAAGATTTCAGTTAAAATGCACTTTCAAGCACAAAAAACCGTAATTTTCACAAAAAATTTGAAATAAAAATTTATTCTTGTATCTCAACCATTGATCAATTTCATTGTGACTTGGTAATTTTTCTGTTCAACATTTTTCTTGCGTTAAAATAAAATAAAATAAAATAAAATAAAACAGAAGGGAAAGTCAAATAAGACATTTGAATAACAAATGAAGAAAATGCAATCAAAAGTGTCACACATTTATTTAATTTTTTATTTCGTCTTAGGTTATTTTTCAGAACACAATGATTAAATGCAATTTTTTTTTCTTTCATGTTTTTTTTTCTTTAAATTTTTAATTTCTCTTTTTTTATTAGATTTTAATGGTAACACAATTGTAAGTGCATATAAAAAATGTTCTTTTTGCATTTATTTGCAGTAAATTATGCAAAGATTTGCATTTGGCTCATAAAACATCCGAATTAGATGTGAAGGGATCGAATTTTGAATTGAAATTCTCTTTTTCTACGATTTTCTGATAAAAAGTTATAAAATGAAACAAGAATTGAAATTTTTGTTGTCTAAATTACAAAAAAAAAATAGCATAACCCAAGTAAATGATTAGAATTTATCAAAATATTTGCTAAAACTGATGAATTTTAATGAAAATAATGAAAATGGTGTATGGGAAAGTTGTAGGTAATCATTATTGGTCAATTTTGTCAAAACTCTCAAATTTTTTGAATGGACTATATCAAAATTGGATTGCAAATCAATTTTCAAAAATATTTTAAAAGTTTTCAATGAAAATTATCACAAATTTATATAAAAATGGCGTCCAATTTCGTTGAACGACCTATAAATTAATTCAAGTGCTCGATTCAAAAATCATATTTTTTCTGCAAGCTAATGAATCTGAAATAAAAGAGAGACATAATTTCAAAGAGAGAAGGATAGTGAGAGAAATATTTCATTAAGATTTAAATTCCTTATGAACAATTATCCTCTTTATTTGCATACACTTGAAAATGCATGACTTGAGGAAATAGATTGCAAGACATTCCGTTTGTCTACATAAACTTGCTTTCAAGCACATTTTTTATTATCATTATTATTATTGTTGTGTATAACTTGAATAATAGTATCAACTGACATCGAACATAAATATTTTATTATAATGAAGAAGGAGAGCAAGATTCGCTTGTAAATTAATTGAGCTTGATAATTTATTGTAAGTTCTGCATCAGAAGGACAAAAGAAATTGCATGAAGGAAAATTAAAAATGCCATTCTTGAACATTTTTCTCGTTGTTTTTTAATTTCCTTCTTTTGATTCAATTTTTTTTAAATGGAAATGTCTTTCTAAAAAAAAAAATAAAATAAAAATTTTCACATAACAATTTCACTAGTCCTGACACATAAAAGAATAATAATCAGAAAAAATAAGCTCTTCTTCTTCTATTTTTTTTTTTGTAGAATAATTACATGCATCACTTTTGTATATTCTAACATTTCATTTTAAATGTGAAAGAAAAGAATACAAGACCGTTTCTTATCATTTTCTCTTGTTTGCCTTAAATTATATTCTGTTGGCTCTTGTCTCTTGTTATTCAAAGTCAAATGCAAGACTTTGATTTATATCTTTTTCTTTTTCAACTTTTACTGATATCATTATAAATGTGTGTGTTCTTGTTCTTTACTTTTATTCTTTATTTTCCTACAATTTTTTTGGATTTTAATACATTTTTTGAGGAAGAATTTTTTCCTCATTGTACAAAAGTCATGTTCTTTTTTAAATAGGAAAACTTTTCAAGACAGCTAATAAATAAATACAAAAAAAACAGAAAAAATATAACTGACATAATGAGGTGTAACCGTATTTATTTTTGCACCTCACACCTGATATAATTGAATAATTAATTTTTACTGTGAGACAGGAAAATCGATGTAATTTTTCATGTTACAATCCACCACTGTAACAAAAGCAAAATGTTTAACGTTATAACTTGAATTGGAAAATGAAATCGCATGGTTGTCTTTTGGGTAATTTATTATTATTATTATTATTATGGGGTTCAAGTCAACTGTATTAGAAAGAAGGAAAAAAAATGTTTATCATTTTCATAAATAAATAAATAAATTGGAAAACTAATATAAAAATTTTCTGTTTTGTCACAATGAAAGGAAAAAAATATAATGATAATAATGGTCAAGGTTGATTTTTTTTTGTTCTAACTGGATATAATATTTAATAATAACACGGTTCATAACATATTTCAAGGCGAGACAGGTTAAGAGGGTCGACAGAGTTGATGAAAAAATGTTGAAATGGAATATCACGATGCTTGTGTGAGTGTGTCTGTGAAAAGTACCAACAAAAATTAATGAACTATGATTTTCACATTTCTACCTCATTTATTTGAAGTGTGTTCGTTTTCAATTTCCTATGAATTATTTTATTTTATTTTTCAATACAATTTTCTTTTTCATGTTACTTTTACGATTATAAAAAGCATATTGAATTTAACATTTGGTACAAGTAAAATGTGGCATTCAGGGTAATTTTTCAATATCTACATTCTCTCACTTTTATAACATGGCTTTTGGTTTTCCTCTTTTTGTATCATTCACGCACATTCATATACAAACATCATACCACCACAAATACCGGAAAAAAATTATTCAATGAAGGATAGTGGTGGTGGTGGTACTTTTGATATCATGTTACTTACTGTTAAAATGAATGTGTGTGTACAAAACTTAAATGAATCGGAATAATAAAAATGGGATTCACTCTGTAAGCTTCCTTAACCTAATGTAACATAACATATGATATGAAATCATACGATTTCCATTACAATACACTTGTAATTAGAGGAAATTTTATTTATTGGAGATGTTGAAGAGAGAAGAACATGAATTACTCGTATTTGTGTTTCAATGAGGCATTTCGTGGTATACATTAAAAGTATTTAACATGAAATATGTTATATGCGGGGTTTGATGTTACTACATGTTAGAAAAATAATTGTGTGTGTGTAAGTGTTTCACAGTAAAAAGACAATGACATGATCAAATGGTAAATTAAATGGATGGGGGACTTGTGATGATATTTTCATCAAATTTAATGCTACTTTAAGATATTTTCATGGGAATTTGACTCAAAATCACTTAGATTAATGAAAATGATATCGAATTTCACGTTTAAAATGTTTTTTAGGATCTTAGTGAGCACAATTCTTGAAAATTAAATGAAATTTCAATTTCAAGTTCCAATCAGTATAAAATGAGTCGACTCAACACCTGATATATGTAAAATAAAAACTCAATTATTTTTATTCAATGGAACATAACTAATCGCATTCAATTCATCTGCATATAAAATTTTCAATTTGATATAATAGACTTTTAAACTGATTTGAATAGTTAATGAAGGTGACATAAAATTGAGTGCTATGTTTCATTCACACAGTTGTACAACTCAACTAATGTGATAAATACATGAATAATTATGTGTTTGACATGTCTATTTAATTTGAGTTATATTGTATTTTTTTCATATCAGAATTTTTCATTTCACATTTTATTTTTTTTCACATTTTCACTCAATGAAAATAAAAATTGCTTCAATGTTAAAAGATGAAAATTACACGCACATCTGTCAATCTAGATTTCATGGTGTTTTTCTGCTGTCTATCGTGTTGAATATCTCAGCCAGATACCAAAGTAAAATTTTTTTATAGATCATGAATAATTTTTTTTTGTGTTATCGTAATTTAACGTTTATTTTTTTTAACGTAAATCTGTCTGTCAGTGTCTTATCAAGATGGTTAAATGTCGGTTATATTTGAGTTGTTTTACATCAATGAGTTTTTATTTCATTTTAAAAAAGTATTAAAGATTTGAGGAGTCGTAAACATGAAGAATGTTGAATATTTATCAATAGAATAAATTTTTACTTTAATTTGATTTAAATTTTTAAAAATTAACCCTTTGACTGTCATGTGAACTCTTCTGTCAAAATATCCTCCGTATAAATCCCATAGATTGTCATACAGATCTCTGTTCCCAACGACCTAATTTTGACATCTAGCACCAAAATTAACTTTCAGTTAAACTGAATTCGTCATTTGATGTTAATTGAAGCTCTAAAATCATTTTTAAACAAGGTAAGGGTTAAAATGGACGTCATTGAAAAGTTTTTAACTGCCCATCCCAATCAAATTCAACATTTTCATTGAAATTTATATCATTTAATGTATTTATTTCATGTCAAAAAGTATCTGAAATGTATCGAACATCTGCAGGATTTTAACCCTTAGTCCCCTCAAAGAACAAAATACAATCGATTCATGAAATTTTTAAGGCAACATGAATTTCATTGAAAAATTAAATGTAAAAAAACACTAAATTTAATCATTTTTAATCAAAATTCATTCTCATAATCGATAAGAATCATATCAATAAGATCATAAGATAACTAATGTCAAATGTGACGAGGGACCAACAAAGGGTTAATTTAATATCATTGTATTATTATTTTATCTAATATATTTTCTCTATCACAGTTCAATAAACATTTTAAATGAAAACAAACAATTTTTTCTACTTCAAAAAATACATAAACTATGATGGTGTGTATAATGAAATAAAAGGATACAATCACCAGATCAAAAAATAATACCTAATAATAAAATCCGGAATTTAATGTTGACAAGTGATGACGCCAATCATAAAAGAAATTGAAAAAAAAAATGAAAATGATGATAAGAGTAAAAAAAAAGCAAATGACATAAAATTCTGATTATTATTATTATTATTTTGTATTAAGTCGATTATTGTATTTTATATAAATTTTGTCTCTGTGTACGTGTACATATGAATGTTTCAATGAGTATAGTATTAAAAAGTTTTTATTGAAATATAAACATAATAAAAGTAAGACTCAATAAAATGAAGAACTATGACTATGATGATCATCAGTTTTATAAAATGTTTGATGAGGGAAAATTCACTTAAATCCTTTCAATGAACAGTGTTTCGAAATCATAACAAACACACACACACATACACACACACCAATGTGATAAAATTATTTTTTTTTGTGGTTATGAAACCAGACACTTTCAAAAAATATTAAGAAATCCTATTACTTGAATTCATGCTTCATCATAATAAACTCATTGAAGTTAAAACGCGAAGAAAAACCATGTAAAAAAACTTATAACAAGCATCATTTTCACAGTCATTTTTTTTTTGTGATGCAATTTTAAATTATATTATTTCAGTTTATCTTCGTATATTTTACATGTTTTAAAGTAAAACTGTCTGCGAAAAAACTTGAAATGAAATTTTATGAAAAAAATAAAATAAAATGGAGGCTCATAAAAACTGAACAAAAAAAGATTGCCATTGTATTTTATATTTGATCATATTTTATGGCACAAAAAAGTCACTTCATTGTTGGCAAGTGTTTTTCATTAATGAGAGTTGAGTAGAAAAATGAAAAAAGAGAGATGAAAAAAATGACGGTTATTTAAATGCAATCAAGATATTTTTTTTTCTTTAACGTTAACTAATAATGATTACCATTGTTTGTCTTTTTTTGTCAATCTTTTTTTTTTTGAAAAAGTTTTTTGTGAAAAAGGAGAAAATGAGATTTAAATTGAAATGTCACCACAATGGTTGATGAAAATGAAACGACATTCAATGAGAAAAATTTTCAGGTTGGTATTTGAAGGTTTTATGACATTAATCAAATAAAAAGGATTGAACGCCCACTTTAGTTACTAAAATCTGTTGCTCTCAGCTCAATATAACGCTTGAATTTTGAGACGATGACTCAGTTTGATATAAAGAGTCAGGTAAAAAAAAACTCTGATGATGATAAATTTTCAAAATTGAATTTCAGTTTTTTCTTCAAATTCTGACATCAATATTCACAGAACACGACATTTTTAATAGTTCACCTCCATTTTTGTCATTAAAAACAACATTTTATTACAATGAGCATCACAACAAGTGCGTATCATGGATAATAAATTTCAGATAATCGAATATCAACTAACTCAATGATTTTATAAAGAGTCACAAACAATAAAACAAAAAAAAATAATAATTGACATTGAAAACAAGATTAGAATTTTAATTTCAAGTCCATTTTACAAAGTACTTTTTACTTTAATTTTGCTCTTTGATACAATTATGCAACAGCTAATAAATTATTCAAAGCACATCGTTATTTAAAACAATTTTATATAATTTTCATAGTATTTTAAAAGACTACTGCTCACATTTCTACGGTATTTTAATGGAATGGAACATCAAAATATATGAAAAAAAAACATTGACACACTCTGAGAAATAAAAGAGTACTTTTTACGCTTTAAAGTGTATTTTTTACGCTTTAAAGTATAAAACCCAAAAAAAAACTCAAAATTTTCAAAGAACCCAACAATTTCAAAAAATTCAAAAAACTCAACATATTTAATATACTCAAATTTTATTTGACTTTTTCGAACTTTTTGAATATTTTGAGTTTTTTGAAAATTTTGACTTTTTTGAAAATTTTGCGTTTTTTGAAATTGTTGGGTTTTTTTTAAATATTTTGAGTTCTAAGAGTTTTTCGAAAATTTTGAGTTTTTGAGATTTTTGGGTTTTTTGAATATTTTGAGTTTTTGAAAATTTTGAATTTTTTGAAAATTTCGAGTTTTTTGGCTATCTTGGAAATTTTGAGAGTTGAAATTTCTGGGTTTTTTTGAATATTTTAAGTTTTTTGACTTTTTTTCACAATTTTAAAATGAAAACTCTTTGTTATAAAATATGAAAGCGTACTTTTTACGCTTTAAAGCGTAATTTTTATACTTTAAACCGTAAAAAATACACTTTAAAGCGTAAAAAGTACGCTGTTATTTCTCAGAGGGCAAGTCAAAAAATGATTCTCTAATGTTTTAATTGAAGTAATTTTGCTCATTTTCTGCCAAATTCAAGTCCAGCAGATCAGTAGAATGACCAGAATTGTCCTTCACTTACTTGAAAACGTCTCTCATTCAACTAATTATTGTAAATTCCGCTTTCAATTATCAATTATCACATTTTACTTTATTTTTGTCGTGAATTTCAAATCAAATAATAAATTATTCAAATTATTTGTCTAAAATACGCTAATATTTAAATAATAACATGAAATCATGTTCATTGAATGAATTGAATTCTAATCTATTGTGATTTGTGGTTCTTCTCTATCATATCATTCCTACCCTCATAATAATAATAATAAAACAATGAATGATAATAATACAGTGCTGTCACTGAAAGACAGAAAAAAAAATTAAAATTAAATTGACAAAATTATGTGTAGCATTATTTTGTGGACTTGTGGTTTGAATCAATCGATTTTATTTAGTCTAAGTGTGGTGACAATTTTTGGTTTCATCAGAAAACCAAAAAATCAATCAAATATTATGTTTTTGAACACATTTTCATTCACACACAAAATTTTATTTGAGAACGTTAAATGTTTTTTAAAATAAAAATAATAAACAAAATCGCAGCCAATTATTTTTTTTATTGGTGTGTGTGTGTGTGTTTGTGTGTATCATTGGCATTCAAATCTCACATCAATCTGTGTTTCATTTTATATTTTATATGTATAATGCTGTAGATTTTAAATTAGGTGTTTGATTATCATTTTATTTTGTTTTTGTTATTTTATTTTATATTGATCATCATCATCATCGGTTTTCAACTGGTATTTTTATTTTCAAAATGAGCAGAAAATGGATAAATGCCTCAATTTAAATGAATACAAATCAAATTAAATTTTGTGGATGTGATTTTTTATTTGCTTTTGCTGTAATGTAAATGGGTAAAAAATACATGAATTTGCGTAAATTTAATTTTTTGGTATTTAAATGTAAATTTACATTGAATTAAAGCAGGGGGTAGTCAGGTCGGTTGCCAAGAAAAAAAATCATTTTTCAATTTGGCACATTTGGCGCATTTGGCGAATTGAACATTTGGCACATTTGGCATTTGGCGCACTTGGCAAATTTTGCAAATTTGGCGTAGTTGGCGTTTAAGGCATTTGGCAGTTGGCAAATTTGGTACTTGGCAAATTTGGCGCTTGGTAAAATTGGCGCATTTGGCAAATTTTACGCATACGGCAAATTTGGCGTTTGGCACATTTGGCACATTTGGCGATATGCGATATATGAAATTGGCGCTTGGCGCATTTGGCAGTTGGCAAAATTTGGCGCAATTTTGGTATTTAGAGGGTCAATTTGGCGCAACCTGACTACCCCCTGATTTAAAGTGTAAAAGTGTTTATTAACATCGCTTATAATCGAAATTTTATACAAAAAATTTAAGGTTTTTTTCATTTTTCACTTGCATTTAACTTTTAAGTGCAAAATAACAAAATTCTTAGAAATAAATTGCTTGTAATCACTTTGTTTTGAGGTTAGGTCGCAAAATCGCGATTTTACAGTTTCAATGCCTCAAAAATAATATGATCCGGCTATATTTTATAACTTTTTTTTTATTTATATCCTCCCAATTTTTTTTTTTTTGTATTTTAATCATGTTTCCTATTCAACACATGAAATGAATTTAAATTAGTGTTTAACTCAATACAACTTCAACGCCATTAAAATGCATTAAATCGGCTAGTAGATAAAAAAAAATCGTTTTACACACCATACACATACAAAAAAACAAAACATCAACAGTTAATGTTTAAACCTCTTTTGTTTCAACACACTTCATTTTTTTAAAAGAAATAACCAAAAAAAATGAAAAATTCCTTTTGAGTCGCGTTCTAGTCAAAATAAAAGGAAGTAAGTAATAAAAAATTAACATTAATATTGTTACGAAAGCATTGTTTGTATACATGAGCAGCAAAAAAATGAAGAATATTAATAAACGTTTATGAAATATTAACTGCGTAAACATTATTTATGATTTTTTTTCATTTTTCAAACGAGAACCAAATCTTTCAAGTAGTAACACAATTTTTTTTAATTTCATTTTCGGAAATGAATGTTTAACAGTAATGTTTACAAAAAAACATTAAATGAAAACAATAAAAATTATAATTAAATTCAATGAAATTTATGATAAATATTTTTTTTTTGTTTTTGATAAGATCAAAGTTCGGTTCCCATAAAAATAAAAATAAAACGTTACTCAGCACTTAATTTTTTTTTTCATTTTGCTCGATTGACCTTACTGACATGAAAATTCAAAGAGGTGTTACTGATTTTTATATTATTTTATATTTTTTTCCCATATTTTCTTTTTCTTTACACATTTTCTTTTCTTATTTTAAATTGGCTTTCACATCATAAGAACTCCTTGACTTGTGTCATAAATCAAATGAAACACACACTAACTGTTTGTAGCAAGTTACAGAAAGTTAAATAACAAGAAAAATCTTTCAAAGGAAATTGAATTTTTGAATTACATTTCCCAATAACATTTTTTTTTTTAATATTTTGCTTTACACATCAATTTAAAAAGTGTGTTCTTATTCCATCAACCAGCAATGACTTTGATATTTATGGAAAAAAAAATGTTACATATATGAGGATTTCAATTGATTTCTGGTATACCTGTGTTTGGTTGTAATTTGTGAAGAAAAGATGATGACAGCTTCAGTTTTTCTTTTTATGTACACATGTACAAGATATTTTATGTGTTTTTGACAGTAAAATTTATTTTTTATCTTCATATCTTTATAGGATACTTTTTCATTCATACCCACACTCACACACATAAAATATTGTGAGTAAGGGACTTGATCATAAAAAAAAATTGCTAACATTGGTTACACCACACCTAAAATCAACGCACCGATTTCGGTCTCTCAACAAAATAAACATACATCTTTCTTTTGTCATTCATCTTCTCTTGTCGAAAACATGTAAGACGAAGATCTCCCTGAGAAAAAAAAAATCTTCATTTTTTATATATCATTTTTTTTTTGCTATTTTTGATATCACGATTCATGAATATGCGAGTATGAGAAGAAAAAACCTAAGTAAATATTACTTTGATGAATGTCATAATACTGGAGGCACTTTTAAGTGTGTGTGTGTACTGTGCGTGTATGTACACAAAATTTATTGATAATATAAGTAAAAGACAAGAAGCGGTACCACTTGAGTTTGTAATAAAATATAAATGAAAAGAAAGCACCTTAGAGCAAGATGTGATGAACATGAAAGACGAGCCATATAAACTGTGATTGATATTTTCGTATTTTTGCAATATATATTTATTTAAGACGGTTGATTTTGCGTGTGTAGCACACACACATAGACATAAAAAAGGAGAACCGTTGTCAAAATTTTGAGGCATGAAATTTGATTGAAATAAATGGTATAATGGCAACAAAGTAAAGAGTTATATTTATATAACAAATTACAAATATTTGATAGGAAAAATATTTAACTTTTGGGTTTCAAGTAATTTTTTTTATGAGAAATGATTGAATATTTGAAGGTATGATTTTAAATGCCATGAAATGGCTTCACGGGAGTTTGAGGTGTTTTTTTAATTTCAAAAATCATCAAATCAATTCAATCAAAGTCCATCGTGACATGTTAAATGAAACCATCAAAAAGCTTCATTTTAAATTTCAATCATGGAGATTTACTTGAAACATCTGATTTTTGAGGATTTTAGATACGTCACATTGTTGAAACTCAATCTGAGTAAAGAGTATAGACTGAAAAAAAGTCCTGTAACATTTTTTAATCAAATTTAATAAAAATTCCCTCACAAACATGATTTTCACATACAATGGACACAATTTTCGGTCTGAAACCTGATTTTTCTTCCAAAAATTCATCAAATTGTGTCACCACAGTTAAATTCTGATCAATAAACAATTACAAGTTCCTTGAATTCGTTTCCCTCTTTTTAAAACATTTCATTAATGAACAAACTTCTTGAAATACATTTATTAATAAAAGACAAATTTCATTCCACTTTTCTCTTTTCACATGTTCAAACAACTTTTAACATGTTTTATGACAAAAATCATGAGAAAATATGAATAAATAAGGAAAAAAACACGTTTTCAAGATATTAAAACCAAATTATTAGACACACGTGCTTGTTAAACATCCTCCATTTTATTTATTTTTCATGTTACATGTATACAAAAAAAAGTAAAAGAACTTTCTCTAAGCTCTGATTTAAATTTGTATAGTATACACATTGCATTAAGCGAATATTAATATGAAAAGCTTATCAATATATCACCAAACTATATTTTTTTCCTCAAATCTTTACTTTAGTAAGCAAAATTTTTAAATACACAACACACATACACACACACACACAATATGAGTTGTAGTGTAAATTAAGGGGAGAGACATGAATAAAAAAAAGAAGAAGAAGAAAAAGTATAAATAAATAAATAAAGCTGTGCATGCTAAGCCACAATGCTGTAATAAAAAAGTTAAGTTTTATGAGAATTGTTTTACGGGATGAAGCTTTATGCAGATTTGTTTTTTTTCTGTATGAAGGACGTACAAAAAGTGAACTAATACATAAATTTTGAGCAGAATAATAAAAGGATGCAGTTTCTCGTTTCATTTTAAAAATATAACAAAAAAAAATATTTTAAAAGTTATGGGGTATAAATGTGTGTGAATTTTAACATCTGACAATAATTTGATATGATTTATTTTCCATAGTAAGCTATCAGATCAGAAATATTGATGTTAAATTTCAATGAAAAAAATGAAATGATTTAAAAATTATGATATATAAACTTCTAATTCATGACAATTGAGTTCAAATCAATCCATTTATTTTTTATTTGCACTGTTTCAATGTAAAAATGCTCTTTAGAGATCATTTTTACGTCTGTCTTACAATTTTATTTAAGTCATTTTTAAATTCACGGTTTATTTCGTCTTCACACTCAGCAAGAACTTTGATTGATCACATTCGATCGAAATTCGGAATTGGATAAGCGAATATTTTGACCTTTAAAACTTAAATGCACTTATCACGTTTGATTCATGTACTTAAAAATTTATTTTCATTGCTAACCCAATTCAATTTATCTCAATTTTTTATTTTTTTTGCATAATCAAAAAACTTCACATTCATATTAATAATAATTGAATTCTATTTCAAGAAGCAAAAAAAAAATTCATGTATATCCAAGTATAGTCAAATTAATTAAAAAATATGTGTGTGATATTCCACATGAATATAAGCGAATTTCATTTCATTTCATTTCATTTCATTATAAAAGAATGTGAATTTTCAATTTAAAATTCAATCACATCAATTTTTGCATTATATGCTGCATGTATTGGACCAAATTTTTTGGTGCAGCAGTAATTTTTGATTAGAAAATAATATTTTTATTCAATTCAATTTCATAGTTTTAACACAATTTTACTTCCAACAATAGTTACCCTTAATATTCAGCGACATCATGCTGATATTGGAATTAAAATGATTGATACGTACCTGAAAAGAGATAAGAAAAATGAAAAAGATTAATAAATGACCAGGCGTTTACATTATTTTGTATTATATTGTAAACATTTAGATTAAAAATTAACTTTTAAAAATAAGAAAAACCACAAATAGAAAAGGAAAATTTTACAAAACACATTAGCAACTGAAATGACTGTCACACCAATAAAAATAAATAAATAAAATGAAAAAACTTTTTTTCTGTGTATTTTCCATGACATAACGCAATTTCAGAAGCAGACCAAACTTAAATAAACCAAACTATTAATGTAACAGTTTAAGTAACATATTTCGAAAATATTTTCTTGTTTTAAAGTGAATCAATTGAGAAGAAATGCTCTTTTAAGGAGATTTTGTTTTACACCGATACGAAAGTTCGAAGGAAAAGTGTTTGGACATTTTCAAGCGATTTTTGCACGTTTGAGGCCATATTTTAAAAATCATGTGAAATTTTATCATGATTCATTGTCTTTGGCTCTCAGGAAAGTCCTTCTTCCCTCTGAAAATGCTGTCGCTCTCATTATTCGTGTCCACGTTCTTACATTTTTCAAAAAAAAAAAATTTCTGCTCTTAGTTTTGTAGTGTAAAAATTGTAACCAACCAGTTAAAATTGAAAATAAATACAAATCAAATGAAATTATTTTAAAAAGTTTCATGTCGTTTCTGCCTTGTCAAAAGTTGTTATTTAACTTTTTTTTTTGTATTTTGAACTAGAAAATGTTTATATGTGTGGTAATTTAGTGGAAATGAGTGGACTTTTTAATTTGACACATTTTCACATATCCCGTTATAATGTCCGTAAATTGTGTTACAATGATGATAAAAAAAATTATATCAAGCATTTTTTAATTTAAGTAATTTATCATCATTTTTCTAAAGTTTTCATTTAAGTGCAATATTATTTATTGATGAAATGTAATTTTAGTATCATCATCATCATCATGACATGGACGAAAAAATAAAAAAAGAAAGAGTATTATAAAGTGTTCAACGTCATTCAAACTTGAAACTTGAAGTAAAAAAAATCAAGAAGCACATTTTTCCATTTAACTGAACAAATATTTGTAATCCATTTATAATGCATTTTTTTTTATTTTATCAACGTCTTCCTTAACTTTTTTTTTTATTATTTCCTTATATTTGTTCCATAGGGAAAGGATTCAATTTAAAATTGAATATAATAGAATAAAATTGACTTCAATGTACACACACTGGCCATCCTACACTTTTAGCAGCGTTATTTTAAATCCAACTACTTTTTTTTTGTATATGATTCACTTAACGCTATTCCACTCTCCGTTATAAACATAGACATACAAAAAAAAGATAGTAAAAAATAAACATTGCCATCTTTCAGTGTATTTTTTTCCTGAATATCTTCACACTTACATTTCCCACTATTATTATTATTATTATCTCTGTTATCTGTTTTGCTTTAAGCTACTTTTTCCCTGTATCTCAGTTTAAGTAGTAGGAAGAAAAAAAAAGGAATTGTATGCAATAGTTGAGCATTTCACTGTGATGAGAGTAATTCAATAAATATAGTTAAATATTACAAAAGATGAAAAAGTGCAAAAGTACAAAAAAAAATAAAGTGTGATGCAATTCTGTGAATCAGAATAGCAATAAAAAAGGATCATCAATGTGAGAAGTACAATGATAAAAAAAAATTTAAAATGAAATGAAAAGCAAAGAAAATAAGAATCGTTGAAATTAAGTTAAAAAAAATATGTATAAAAGTAGTGTGTAAATTGATGGTTTTGTTTACACTATTAAGTGGATAATGTGTTTAGAGGATTGAAGCAGTGAAATGTATTCAATGGAATTCTAAGACGATGATTTTTCACTTATTTTAATACAAAAAATTTAGAGTTTTGTTAAAAATGTGGCGACTCATGAATTTTATGTTCCACAATGCGAAATTCCTGTAGTAAATTGACCTGTAACTGCGAAAAATCTTAATTTAGACATCAATTAGCACTAGCACCGAGAAAACGGATTCGTTTTATTTAGGTTACAATATCAGAATAAAAGAATTTGGTATTAAAATAAAAATTTATACAAAATAAATAAACTAGAGGAAATAGAACAGATTTTATTCAAGCAGATTATCTTTTATTGTTACCATTCAAATAGACGAAACGCCTTTCAAACATTTATTTTTATTGCCCTTTTTTTGGTTCGAAATTATTTCCTTTTTTTAAGTGAAATTCGAACATTATGAAAATTCTGCTGTGTATCCTCAGAAGCGACCGGGTCGCGACCCTCCTAATGGATTTTTGATTAAATTGAATGAAAATCGGGCGATTCTTGATCTGACTATGAACGAACACGTTATGAAACCGACTGCCTCGAGACACGCGTTAACTTCATATTTAAATCCTCCAAGAAGTGGAGGGGATAGTTGGCCTACGTGACTATTACTGGGCGGAAGACACTCATAAAAATATTTGACAATATCCAAAAAATAGTTTTTGGCGCCATCCAATAATTTTAAAATTATTTTATTACTTGCTATATACGTGACAAGTTTTTAAAAATTCAGGTAACAAATCCGTCTTCTATGAAGTGAGATTTGTTACACGTGAGCCGAATTATTTCGACTCATTACAACGATATTGGACAGCCTGCTGTTTCACCTGAAACTGAATTTTGGTGAAATTCCTCTCCCGTAATCAACATTCTGAAAATGAAACTCATTTTCCCGAAATGGACTCTCGCATATCATTAACTTGATATACTTTCCCAAATTTTTTCTATATTTATATGTAAATATTTTTTTTTTTTTTTTGAATCTATTTACCATATTTATCCCTTTAATCTACATAATTTGTTTTATTTTTATTATCATGCAACTAAACAAATTAGATGTATTATATTTTTATTATTACTTCATTTCATTTCATTTTTTATTTTGATTTTCATGGTTTTATCTAAAAATTGAATACATTTAAACAATTTTTTATACAGAAACAGAAGTAAATCATTGAAGGAATCCTTCAAACCCCCAGATTGACGATGAAATTACTTTAAAAAACGATTTCTGATCCCACGACCTTCGATCAACTTATCTCATTTATAATACACAATATGGCTTCGGTCCGAGGTGGACGCCTTTTCATATCTAATCTAATCATCAAATGTTTCCATTAAAATTTTAAGAAACAAAAAAAAACAAATTTACCAAAAAAAAAACAATGTATTCAAAAATTATACGGAGATATAACAAAAAGGATTGAAGATTAAATTAAATGACTGGTGTAGTAACAAAAATTATATAGACAAAAAATATACATCTTTAACTTATGGTTTTTAGCAAGACAGATGCTTGATGTTTCGTTTTTTTGTTGTATTATCTTTTTATTTAAGTTAAAATTCGTTATGTTTTTTTGTATTATTGAGTCAATTCATAAAAAAAAAAGAATTAAAGAAAGACGGATATTTATCATTCAAATTCAGTCCTTTTACACAAAAAAAAAATAATAATAAAAATAAATGAAATCCAAGCACATAAAAGCTGATTTCATTATTAATAATATTATTGTTGTATGTCCCCTAGAATTAGAATAAAGCAAAGAAAAAAAAAGTAAGGAATTAGCTGCCGCAGCAAATCCATAGTTTTGAGTGCGTGTTCATTTTCATAATATTTTCATTTATTTTATTTAATAAATATTTCATATTTTCATTGAAAATGCCTTTTTAACGGTTTTTTTTAATATTTCAAATCAATTTTTATTTTGACAGCTCGAATAATCTGAATCGGAATCTGAAATCTGAATCGGAATCTGAAATCTGAATTGTAATGAAATGAATGTATCACGTACCCTGTACAGAAAATTTTAAATTATTACATTTTTAAAACAATTCAATTGATGTAATTGAAAAATGTAATTAAAAATAAAAACATTTAAAGGTGTTCTACAATTCGTAAGTAAGTTTTCACAAAAAACGTTTTTAATAAGAAAAATAAATCGGGTGGGACACAATGTTCTATGCAATATACTGAAATATGTTAAAAATTTGCGAAGTAAAACCCTTAGTTTTGACGTTTCACTCAAAACAAAAATGGAATGTCAAAAAGTCAAGAAAGTGATATAATTCAATTATTTAACAACATCAACTCATATTTTGAATCATAATAAAAAAAAGAGGACAAAAAATGAGAGAAAATGGGGAAAATGTATGTATAAATAAAATAAAATAAAATGAAAAAAATGGAACAAAAAAAACTTAAGTACGGAAAATACATAAATGTTTTTATTATTTTATAAAGTTAAACCGGAATAATTTTTTATAATAACAGGATATTGTTATGTACAGAAGAGTAAATTTTATTTGTGTTGTATTTTTATTATTATTTCCATTATTAGAGGAGCCATGATTGAATGTTAAGAGATTTTTGACTCAAATGAGATTTAATCGAATTTAATGTTTTTATTACAAGATTTTCTTTTTTTTTGAGTTAAATGTGAAAATTCGATAAAAATGGGATGTAAATAGATTTTTATGACTCATTTTTATAAGGCTGAGTGCTGATCCTTCTCTGAGAGAGTCAAGCTTTTGATTCAATCTTGGATATGGCTCTTGAGAACCTTAAGATATCATAATATTAAGTTGAATTGGATGCATCACGGTCTTAGCATCAGATTTCCATAGAGCCATTAGTTCAAAGCAGATCAAGATGGACAGCAAACCAAACAAGAACGAAGGCACACCGTCCATACCTTGTTATCACTATATTCTAAAACTATAAATTTCATACCAAATTAACCATATACTAACTGAAATTGGATACATTTAAAATAATTGGATTAGATTTAATACTTTTCCATTGTCCTCTTATCCAAACAAATGTTTTTGTTTCATTAAAAAACTGAAATGAGAAAAACCCAATTTTCATACCACGTTTTTCAATTTAATTAGATATCACTCGACCATTCTCTCTTGCCTTTTCATTTTCATTTACATTTTCCAATTTTATCTATTCCAAAAATAAATTAAATATCCGGATTCAATATCACATGACATCCAAAAATTAATTCAAAAATCAATGAAACGTGAAATAAACTATTTCCGTATCAACATTAATTTTGTCAATCGGTCAATCAATCAAATGAAATTAAATACGAATAGTAACCATGAATTTTTTTTTCTTGATATTCATTTTCATGACCATCCACAATGTTATGAATATTAAAAGATAATAAAATCAAATTTAACATGATATTAATTTTGTATGAGAACAAGGAAAAAAAGAAGGAAAATTTATTGTTCATTCACACTCTGAATTTTGTATTCCCTTGTGCATAAAACTATTTGTGTACATAATTTTCCTTTATTGATATTTATTTATACATTTGTCTAAGCAAAAGTCCAGTCTTGTATTTCTCTACAATAATAATTATTTCCTATGTTAATGTACACAAAACGAAAATAATAACAACACATTTCTAGTAACACAATTCCTCACATACACCAGCTTATATGGTATAAAAGTTCGATATGAGCATGAAATACATGAAATCTATTATTAGTTTAATAATGTTGAATGAAAATGAAATAAAATAAATGATAAATGAAATTAATAGGATTGTTATGTATTATATTCAATTGGAGTGTAATTGAATTAGATTAAATATTAAATGGGATTATGTGTGACCCTCAAGCTTTTGGTACATGTACATGTTAAAGAGTGAAATAATAGATGTTGGTAATTATTTTATAATTAATAATGTGAAAGGCATAAGATAGCTAAAAAGGCATCACTAATTAGAAAATAATTTAGTAAAATTCAGAGAGCAAAGTCAAACAAAAAATGAATTTAAATGAACTTGCATTGCATGAATGGAGTTCGTTTTTTGTAATTGATGAGAAATTTAGTTGTGAATAATCCAAAAACTGACAGAAATACTGGTGAAAGGGAAGGATTTGAAAGACTACGTGGTCCTAAAGAACCTTTGGTTTCTTTACTATTTCCACCGAAGCTTTCATAAGAGGTGCAATGTCATTAGCCTGAGCCTAAGGGTGGACCTTAGCTTTTATACTGTCAACCGAGTGAAGTCGCATCCTCATGGAGCTAGAACAATTATTTGGGGTTTATCGGATTCGAGCCTACACTAATTACATCGTAGGGTCGAGTTATCGTCTATCGTTACCTTAAGAACACCTATACATTTATTTTTTTTCCCATAAGACCACCCACAATGGGTCCTTGAAGGTATGTCTTTTATCTACATGAAACTTAAATCTATTAATTTATGTAATGCAAATTATTTTTGATATTGCTCTACATTATCGGCTTATCCTAAAGACCTCTACTTTTTGATGCGTAAAATACACGGTACGCGGGTACGAACGGTAGACGGTGCCATGACCCTAGTCAAATACTTTGCGAGAAAATTCTTTCTGTATCCATGGAAATCCTTTTCATATGAAAATGTGCTTTCTCATGTCATTTCAAACTTATTTTCATTTTTTCTTCAATTTCAAATTTAAATTCATTCCCTTTAAAATGATTTTTAATCAAAATATTTCTGATATCACATTAAACTACACCAAATATCCCGTAGGTAAAATTCCACATTATAAATTTTCCCATCCACATACGTGAGCCTTGCCATTGAGAGAGAAATAAACTTCACAAAATATGCAAACACATTAATTTGCGTCCTATTTATTTTTCCATTTTACAGTATCCAATATCTGTGTTCATGTGTAAACAAAGGTAAAATTCTAATTTTACATCATGTAACATTTATTTTCCCATATTCTGATCGAAAACTCAACAGATACCATCCGAAAAATTCATTCTTTAAAAGAAATTTGAATAAAAATATTTTTTACTTTTGCATATTTTTTATAGTATCATTTCATTTAGTTAAAAATTTGTCAGAAACAAATAGACATGTAAAATTATGTGAAAATATACTCGCTCTCTGTGTGTGTCTTGTTTTCCTTTCACTAATGTTTAGCAATGTTTACAATGAAATTAAAGAACTAGAAAATCCCAATTTTGTGTTGTTTTTTGTTTGAAAATTCAAAAAAAAAAATACATAAGGCTCTCATTTCATTTTATTTTTTTTTTTGTGTGTGTTATTGTTTGTGTGCGTTTCATGTTTTTTTTACATTTTTTTTACAACATGAAAATGAGAAAATAATAGATTTTTTTTTCAATTCACAAGGGAGAAAAATGAAGATTGAAAATTGTGTAAAAATAATGTGTTATGTTTAGAAACAAAAGTAATTTTTTTATGCCCAGTTTTAAATTACACTGAAATTTAGTATCATTGAAATTTAATACAATTAGTTTATCAACATTTTTTTGTTTTTTGGTTTTTAGAAGAGCAAGAACATTTTTTGAATTCAAACAAACCTATAAAGTAATCAAGTCGAACCAATTTTTCCATAAAATTAAAACTTTCCAAACTCAACTTTTTCTATATCTCATCACACGATAAAGCAGGAGCTTTTATTAAAATGCCTCTAAATTATTTAGTCGACATGTAATTGAATTTTTCTATAAAACGAAAATAATTTAGAGTGCAGGTGATGTGATGTGATGGGATGCAACAAGGGAAATTTTCAACATTAATATAAAGGATAGTGATGTGGCATCTCTTCTATCACACACACACACATATGCACAAACTAGCGTATGTCAATCAAACACAAACATAATATGAGATAAACTAATGTGAACTTGACAAATGGCGTATGTTTTAAATTGTGTGCATGTATATGTGAAAATAATTGTGTAGTAAAAGTATAAACTTGTTTAGAAAATATTTTCCCTAAAGCACATATCGTTCATCTATTTCTCATTCAAAAAACAAAATAAAAACTTTATTAATAATATCTAGGTGAAATTTTCGATGTAGATAACTTGAAATTTAGCTTTATGCCTTGATGATGATGATGATTTATTACATTTCATCTAGTCTTCTAACTAAACTGTGAATATACACATTTGAAAATGAATATGAAGATAAAATTTGAACTAACAATTTCACATTAGCAATTTAATGATGATAATAAGATGAAGCAAAGAATCAGCAGGAGATCATCTTATGCTAAAACATTATTTTTGATGATAATGAATAATAATTTTGAATGAAATAAAATAAAATAAAATACGTCATATTCAGTCGCACAGGAGCTAAATGGAGTGAAATAATGGAAGAAAAATAAAAGCGACAATAAATTCATCATTAATATTATCATAAATCTCATATACACGTCAAATTTCGAAAAGTGCTGAGGTGATAAATAAATAAGTGACATTAAAATGCGTGAAATGGCAGTTTTTATTTTTATAATTGTTCATTCAATTTAAAGGTTTTCTTGCAAGAGATTTCAATTCAAATTGAATTTTCGTACTCTGAGTTCATTATTTCAATGAAATTGTATTTCATTAATTAACTTCATTCACTCAATGATAAACAAAAAATTAAATTTAAATAACTTTTCAAAACAAAAATATTTGCTGGTCACTCTAATTTCATATTAAATTGTAACAAAACATTTTCTCTCACTTAAAATATTATTATTATTATTACAAATTTTTTGTTTTGTTTGTTCATAAACGTGTTAAACTGTAATGTGAATTATATTTATCATGATTATATCTTCTGAAATAGACATGTACACATTTAAGCCTCAATCAACATAATTAATTGTTTTAATTATCGCCTTTTCATTCAAAACATGAAAAACAATTTTGTAACGTTGTCGTTTTCCATGGATACACTCATCTCTCATTTGTCTCGCATTTTGGGGAAAATTAAATTCAAAAGCTGCTGATATCATACTTGAAGATAATACGGATTTAAACATTTATATTCAATATGAAATTAAATTAATTGTGTTTTGTGTGTGTGTCAGTGTTGTATGTGTTATAATTTTCATCAAAATCAGCTACTTGGATAAATTTTAGCAAATTCATGACAATCACAAACATTATATTTTAATATTTTATTTCAGTTTCTCACTTGAACTGAACATTTTCAATGTTGTATACAAAAAAAGGGGTGTTTGACGATTAAAATTAGGCAATTCATGTTATATTCTCATTTTTTTTTTTTTTTATAAAGGCACATACAAAACTGAAACAAAATTGTTTATTTATCTCATATTATTTTTGTTCCTACAAGTATTGTTGCCATTTTTCATATTGTTATAATTGTTTGATAATATGAAATGAGAATAGAAGGGAATGAAATGTTTTAAATGGAGACTGACTTGAATTGAAGGAACTGAAAGAAAGGGAATGAAATGACGATTATAAATGGCATTGAATTATTTGAAATGATGAGTAGATGAGCAATTTGGAATAATAAGATATTATTTGTTTTTACTGTTTTTGTTTTGATCTCAACAACAATTTGATTGGAGTTTGGATAGATCTTGAAATCTGTCACATTTTCATGAAATTCTTTCAAAGCACAGCAGAATCAAATTTTGTTCAATTTCATTCTTTTATTTTTGTTTTATTGATTGCATAATGGAGATGTCTGGTTTTTTATAAAATGCAGACTGACTTTTATTAGTTTTTTATATTGATTCTGTATTTAATGACCAAGTTGGTGTAAAAATCATTTTTATTATGGAAGCGCTATTATGGTTTTTTACAAACTTTTCTGCTAAAATTGTTTGGAGGGACTTAATTAAGTGAAAAGACCCTACAAATCACCTCGTAGTGTGTGTCGCAAACAATAAAAATGTCACAATGCAAACATAATTTTCAAACACGTCAAAAAATTTGTCAAAACAAAGGTTTATCGAAGAATTTAAATTACTTTCAATCGACTTGCTGTTCGAATATTAGATCAAAAAGAATATTCAATGTGTAAAATTATTTATTTAATTCCAATTTACGGGACCATTCATTAATCTGAGATTCACTATGAAATTTTTTTTCAAAAATAATTCCACTAAAATGTGTCGAGATGTTATTTTTGAATCTAAAAAAATATGCATGGTCTTAATTTTCCAAGCAAATTTGAACACTTTTTCATCGCATTTCATATGAATAACGCCCCAGTCCATAGCAGTCCCATTTGACATTAATTTTTTATTATTTATCTGCATCTTATTTCGTATTCAAATGACAAGAAATATGAAGTTTTTTCATTCTAAACAAATTTCACAGGAAACTATAAAAAGGATATGGAAGGACAAGGAAGTAACAAATTCACTATAAAATACACCTTATCAACTTTTTATAAAGTTTTACTATCTGACTTCTTCATTTCAATTCGATGCATTAGAACAGAACAGATGAAGAAAGCACCTAACTTTTCATTCATATTTTATTATTTAGTAATGCACTTCCTTCCATTTTATATTAGGTTATCTTGACTTTCATCTTATAACATTACAATACACATTCATGTAATGTAAGTGCAATGTTTGTAAAAATACGTGATATTTTACATAAAATAAGATTGTCGATTTAGAAATATGTGAAAGATCAAACAATTTTTTCTATATTGCATCTGATGCTCTCATGATGATTCATTTAAACGTGAAAAATGTGCAAATTCTGCTCAAACAGTGCTCTAATTAAAGTAATTTTGACTGGAAGTGAGCTATTTTTGACTTTAATTTAATTAGTTCACTATAATAATATTTTTTATCATATTAAAATGAGTTTGATGTTATGTTTTTTTTATGTTAAAATACATAGAAGAGGATAAAATTCAATTATTTTTTTCCATTAAAAAATTATACGATCAAACTTCATTCAAGAGAGAACATCAAACAAAAACTGTTCTGTTCAATAGACCGTAGCAACAGTAATTGTAGAATTAAAGAGATTTAATGAACAAATTGTCCTTTAATTATAAATTTAAAGTCAAAATATCTTGATAAATTGCTTTAGATCTCATCTTTCACCGCAAAACAAATTAATTTTAAATGAAAGTTTGAACGCCCATCTTTAAAATGTTTGTTTACTTACATTGAGATCCTAATTAGTCGAGAAATGTCTTTGTATACGCATAACATCCACCCTTCTCTCTTTTTGAATTCCCAGTATACGACATAAAACTAAAGTATTTTTAGGTAAATATTAGTGGCACCATTATCAACTCAAATTTATTAATAAAATAAAAATATCATTTGAGGCAAAAAGAAACTGTACGTCAAAATTGATTAATGATAATTACACGTTAATTTTCCTTTAAGGCATGCTTCATTTTGTATTCATATAATTTTAAGAGTAACTACTACATTCAAGGAAATCATAAGAAAATCCAAAAAAAATAGAATTAATTTCTTATTCCACTTATGGTACACACACACACACGCACACATTCAAATGAATAAATTTCTTAAATCCCTCCTGATACTTTTATTATTATTATCATAATCATAATGATTAAATATGGAACAAATATAGATATAATCATAATTCATTTATCTTACATTCAAGTACGCGTTAAATAAAACATAAATTTATACGTTTAATATTTTATTATATGAATATGAATAACACACACACACATATTAATAATATTGAACTAATATATTTTAGTTAAATTATTTGCTTCATGGCGTGTGTATTCATTTTCAACATACATATAAATTTGTTATTAATAATGTGAGGCTTGAAGACCTCGGGTCCGGTTCTCGAAGGCCAAAATACAACACGTGTAATAAGTTGTAAGGTTTTTATTTCTTGTTTATCTATGTTTTTTTTTATTTATTTTATTTTAACTTATTATTTATGTATTTTTTTTATATTTATTAATTTAATTTTATTTAGCAGTTGATTTTTTTTTTTTGGTTTTAAGTAATTTATAATTTTATTTCACTTTTTAGTTTTTCAATTTTAGCTTCAAATAAACGATGCGTTCTCCTTCATCATCCGATCTAAACTGATCGTTTTTTACTTTTCACCACCTAGATGTGCTCGCACGATCATGCGTATGTGTATTAGGGTGTGTATGCGTATTTTTGTATGTGTATTTTTGTATGTGTATTTTTGTATGTGTATTTTTGTATGTGTATTTTTTATTTGTGTAAAGGGTCTTGTCTCAGAGTAACTCTCTGTGAGAGTCACTCTGAGGCAAAACCCTTACAAATGGCATTCCCTTGCGGGAAGTCATTCGACCCCGAATGCGAACCTGCTTCCTTTTTCTTTTTTCTTGTTCTGACTCTGTAATTGGGGCAGTTTGGCTTCGTATGTCCTCGTTGCTTGCATTTTATACATTTTCTTTCTTCTTCTGGAGGTATTTGAAATGCTTTGTCATTTTGGATGGTTATTCTTAAGTTCGGTTTCCCCGATAGTCCTGGTGACTGGTCCGCCATCACAGGACTTTCGGGGCTTCCTCCCTTCTCTTCATTTATTGTCTCCTTGGGCTCTGGTGGCTGGTCCGCCATCACGGAGCCTTCCGGATGCTCCACCATTTCAATATCTTCCAGGGTGCTCGGGGCCTCTGGTGGCTGGTCCGCCATCACAGAGGTGCTTGATTCTTGCTCCATTTCGACATTTTTCAGGGTTTTCTGGGGCTCTGGTGGCTGGGCCGCCATCACGGAGCTTTCGGCCTCTTCCATGTTGTGGTATTTGTGCCATTTTTTCCAATATTGGTTTCGCTGCTCTGGAGTCAGTTCTCGGCTTTTTACCCATTTCTCATACTTTTTCCATTGGTTCTGTTTCTCAGTTTCTGCGTCTAGTTTGGTGACTATACCCATTGATTTTTGTGCTAACTCCGCCACCTCTTTGCGTATCATTTTTCGTTTCTTTGCCTCCTCCGTTTCCAGTCCTTCATCTGAGCTTTCCATTATAATTTTGACGTTCCACTCTCTCTCTAATAGTCCTTCGATCGCCACCAGGTTCATCTCCTCTACCACTCCACCGTCATACTCTTTCCTCCTTAACACCCTTCCGTACAATAAAATGGCCCTTGCCAGTAAGTCCATTCTCTCTTTCACTTTTTTTTTCGCTCCCTTCAATCCTATCTGCAACTCCTCGTACAATTCCTCGATTCGCTCTGATTCTTTCTTAGCAGTTTCTTCATCCCATATTTCTCTTGGCAAGCCCGTTTCAAGTCCGACACTAATTTCTTCAATCTTTTGTTTTATGTGTCCTTTATTGTATTCATCACTGAACCCATTGGGATATCGCAGCTCTATTTCTTCCCGTATATATTCTAAGGGCAGCTTTTCCACATTTAATTCCATCTGAAACGAGAGAAGAGGGATTTTTTTTTGTTATTATTTTTTTCCTCGAGGAACTGGGTCCGCTCACTCGGGTGGATCATTAGTTTAAGGGTCATGAGTTTAAGGGTGATATGTTTTGTACTTCGTGGGTAGTTTTGTTGGGTTAGCGAGGAACTGGGTCCGCTCACTCGTAACCTTTAAGGGGTTGTCTGGTGGATTGTATTTCGTTAGGGTATATTTTAGGTTAGCGAGGAACTGGGTCCGCTCACTCGTAACCTTTGTGGACTGGGAGGTGGGTGGTATTTTATTAGGGTTTATTTGAGGTTAGCGAGGAACTGGGTCCGCTCACTCGTAACCTGTGTTGTTTATTGGGGGTCTATTTACACATTTATTTTTTTGTTTGTTTGAAATTCTCATTTGAGAGTTCCTCAAATCTTCACCCTCCTTACGCACTTATTGGTTGGTTAGTTTGGTTTAATTGTAGTTTTTGATTAGGTCATTTGCATGAACCCTATTTATGTTCCCTGCATTTTCATCTCGGACTTTATAAGTATCATTTCCTACTATCTCTATAATTTTCCCAGGGATGTAAATCGGTGCCAGTTTTTTCATGAAAAATTGCTGGGAACTTGAAAGCACGTAATTCTTTCTCCAAACTTTCTCATTTATCGTGAATTTCGTAATCGTGGTGTGTTTGTTGTATTGATTTTGGAATTCCCTTTGTGCCTTTTCCAGGTTGGCGGCTACTTCAGATCTCAATTCTTCGAATTTCCTTTGGAGTTGTTCTTGTGGCATGTCAATTCTAGTGCTTGTTCCTCGGATATTTTGGTATTCAGTGCCTGCTACGACCATTTCTCTTCCAAAATTTATGAAAAATGGGGTTTTCTGTGTACTTTTGTTAACTGTTGTGTTTAGGGCTATTTGAATGTCCACCACCTTTTCATCCCAACATCGATGATCTGAGTTTGGTTTAAACAGTGTTGCTCTAATTGCTGCTGAGACAGTTTTAATATACCTTTCCGCAGGGTTCGCCTGGGAGTGATGTGCCGGTATTGTCCAATGCTTGATCTTGTATTTTTCTAGGAGGTCTATCATATTCTTTCCTATCAACGGTTTGTGGTTGTCGGTAATGAGTATTTCTGGGATTCCAAACACTGTGAATACTTCTTTTTCCAAGAATTTTACCACACTCAGTGATGCTGTGTCTCTCGTGGGGTTTAGGATGATATATTTGCTGAAGATGTCGACGAGAACCAATAGATGTGTGTTTAATTGTTTACTCCTAGGAGCAGGGCCCCAATGATCAATAGCTATTACTTGGAACGGAAAATTGGCTGTTCTGGAGTTAGTAATTGGTACTCTCGTAAGCATGTTGGCGCTCTTTATAGCTCTGCAGGTGTCGCAAGTTTTGAGTTCCTCTTTCACCGTTTTCCTTAATTTTGGCCAGAAGAATTGTTGGTTAATTGCTGATACACTTTTTTCCCATCCCAGGTGGCATAAGTCTTCGTGGACTCTTCTTATTATTTCCCTCTGCCTGCCTTGGGGCACGTACTCCTTCCATCTGTATTGGTAGCACTCGATGTCATTCTTCGCTTTTTCGTACTTTAGGAGCTTGCTTCCCTCCAGTTTATAGTCAGGATATCCGACTGGGTCCGCCGAGATCTTCCCGACCATAAACTGGAGCCAATCATCCTCTTCCTCTTGTGCACTGCTTTCTACCGCCTCCACCGCTCGGCTCAAGGCGTCGGGTACCACTGACAATTTCCCCGCTCTGTGCTTGACTGTTACATCGTATTGATTTAGCTCTAAGGCGTACCTCGCTAGTTTACTTGAGCCATCGGTTTTGAGGGTTCTTATGTGGGTGATGGCCTGGGCATCTGTAATGACTACAAATGGTTTACCCCAAAGGTAGTTCCGGAAATGCCGGATGGCATATACGACGCAGGCTGTTTCCCTCTCTGTAGACCCCCACTTCGCCTCCTGGGTCGTCCACTTGTGACTGTAGTAGGCCACTACTACTTCCCCTTTTTCTTGATTTTGTGTCAGGGCGGCCGCCGCTGACACATCTGAGGCGTCGCATTGTAGGTGGAAAGTCTTGTTGAAGTCCGGGTTTGAGACTACCGGGGCTGTGCACATTGCTGATTTAAGTTTGTTAAATGCCACCTCCGCCTCCCCATCCCACTCAAATTTGGGTCTTTCTTTTTTTAAAAGTTTTGTGAGGGGGGCCGCAATCCCGGAATAGTTCTCTATTAAGCGGCGGTAGTACCCCGTCATGCCAAGGAACCTTCTTAAGCCCTTCAAATTTTTAGGTGGTGGGTAGTTTACCATCGTACTAATTCTCTCCCGGTCCAGTGTTATTCCTTCCTCATTTATTATATATCCCAAATACTTGGCCTCTTTGGCGAAAAACTTAGATTTTTCCAGGTTGATTGATAGATTTGCCCTGGTTAACCGTTCTGCTACTTTTTTAATTAGGTTAATCATGTCTTCTACTTGGTTTGAAAGGATCAAGATGTCATCGATGAAGTGGAACACCTGCGGTTCTAAGTCGTATCCCATCACAGTATGCATCAATCTACACTGGGTGGCAGGAGAGTTTGTCAAACCAAAGGGCATTACCGTGAAGTGGTACAGACCTCTTCCGGGGATGGTAAAAGCTGTCAGTTCTCTTGAGTTGGCAAATTGGTTTTTGATTGGTTTGTTGGACAGTGGCACCTGCCAAAAGGCCTTGGATAAGTCTATTACCGATAAATATTTTGCCTTTTGCATTCTCGCTAGGATGTCTTGAATGTTGGGCACAGGGAATTTGTCCTTTTTGGTGATGGTGTTTAGTTTCCTGCTGTCCAGGCATAATCTGACATCACCGTTTGGCTTTTTCACTGGAACCACTGGCAATGAGACTGGAGAATGGCTTTTCACGACTATGCCACGTTTTATCATGTTGTCCAACTCTTTATAAATTTTCTCCTGTAATGCTGGGGCATACATGTACGATCTTCCAACAAACGGCTCTGCTCCTTCGATTAATTCAATCTCGTGCTCGATGATGTGTGTTCTACCCAGAAATTTTTCTGTTGTAATTAGGAAACAATTTACGGCCTCTATTAATGCGGTCTTCTCGGCCTTATCCAATTCCTTTTCGGTTTCAACCTGCTCTATTCTCCCTTCTGGTGTTCCAACTTCTTCGTAGTCTATGAAGTTTACGACTTCATCCAGCAACGCTGAAGGTGACTGGTCCGCCATCACTTCAGTGTTGAGTTCCACACACTGTATTTGTGTTAGCCAAGGTGGCTGGTCCGCCAACACTTGGTTACTTGTTGCTTCATTTGGAGTTCCAGTTGTTGTTATACAAGGTGACTGGTCCGCCAACACTTGATAACAGCTCGGAGTGATTTGAATTTCCGCATTAGTCCCTGTTAACCAAGGTGACTGGTCCGCCAACACTTGATTGTTTAGGTGTTCCGATTGAGTGTTGTTTAACCAAGGTGACTGGTCCGCCAACCCTTGATTACTTGTTTCATTTAGGGGTACCACTTTCCTTTTGAATAATGGACTTAGGGGTACAACTTTATTTCCACTGTTTGTATTTAGGTGTCCAACTTCGGTTTGTATACTTAGTTTTAGGGGTACAAGTTTCCTTTCTAATTCTGGACTTAGGGGTCCAACTTTATTTTTATTGCCTATCTTTAGAGGTCCAACTTCAGCTTGCATACTAGTATTTGGGGGTACAACTTCCTTTTGCATTCTTATATTTAGGGGTACAACCTTCCTCTTGTATACTGGACTTAGGGGTACAACTTTATTTTTGCTCAACCAAGGTGACTGGTCCGCCAACACTTGATTATTTGTGGTTTTACCCTGACTTCCCTTTAACCAAGGTGACTGGTCCGCCAACACTTGATTATTTGTGGTTTTACCCTGACTTCCCTTTAACCAAGGTGACTGGTCCGCCAACACTTGATTATTTAGTGGTTTCAACTGAATTTTGTTTAACCAAGGTGACTGGTCCGCCAACACTTGATTATTTGGAGGTTCTAATTGCGTTTTATTTAACCAAGGTGACTGGTCCGCCAACACTTGATTATTTAGGGGTTCAAATGGAGGTTTACTTAACCAAGGTGACTGGTCCGCCAACACTTGATTATTAATGGGTTTAAATTGAGTTTCATTTAACCAAGGTGACTGGTCCGCCAACACTTGATTAATTCGGGGTTCAACTTGAGTTTTGATTAACCAAGGTGACTGGTCCGCCAACACTTGATTATTTGGAGGTTCTAATTGCGTTTTATTTAACCAAGGTGACTGGTCCGCCAACACTTGATTATTTAGGGGTTCAAATGGAGGTTTACTTAACCAAGGTGACTGGTCCGCCAACACTTGATTAATTCGTGTACTGTGGTGAGTTTCTGTGAAACAAGGTGACTGGTCCGCCAACACTTGTTTGTCTGTGATGTCATTAATTGATTTTGTTAAACAAGGTGACTGGTCCGCCAACACTAGTTTGTCTTTTTCATCCACTATTTTGAACTCTGCTGCTTTCCAAAAGTCGAACCCTAGTAGCAGGTCTTGTGCTAAATTTTCCGCGATAACTGTTTTTAACTCAATTTCTTTCCCTTTGTATGTGTATTTGATTAACATTTCCCCCTTGACAATTAGGTACTCACTATTGGCCACTTTAAGGGATATTCTTGTTGTTTTTAGCAAGTTCTTGTGTTGTTCAATTATAGGGCAATATTTTTTTACAGTTATTGAAGCTCCACTGTCTAATAGGGCTTTGCATGGGTGACCAAATACCTGTACGATGATAAATGGACGGTTTTCTTTGCTTGATGTGTTTGGTTTTATCTTTGGAGGTTCGTTGGGTGTTTCGACCTGATCTTTACCTCCTATTGGGATCGGCCTTTGTAGTTTTCCTGCTTCCTATTGTTTTTCCGGTAACAAAATCTTGCTACGTGACCTTCTCGGTTGCATATGTAGCAACGATTTTCTCTTCTTTGTTCTTCTTTTTTACAATGGTTGCACAATTTACATGTTTGAGGGCTTTTTTCATTATCATCGTTGGACTTAGTTTCTTCTTGTTGTTTTTCAGTTGTATTTTTATGATTTTTGGACATCTCTGTTATGGCTTCAACATTTAAACTTTCCATGCTTCCCGCAAGCTTTTCTACCCTTTGGGCCACTTTTCTTAGTTCTGCGACGTTTCGGATCATGCTGTTTCCTGCTAGGGCTCTCCTGATTTCTTTTCTCATCCCTTTGATTATTATATCCACTTTCTCTTGTTCATCTAGTTGATTCCTCAAGCTTTGGAAGAGCATTTCCATTTTAGTGCAATAAATGGATGTTTTTTCGTACCCTTGTTTTATGCTTTCAATTTTCCTCAAGGTGTCTAAGTCGGATGTGTCTCCTAGACAGTATCGCGTTAGTTCTTCCACTAATTGGTCCCAACAGTAAATATGCGTGGCCATAATCACAAAGTCAGCAGCGTCCCCTTCGAAGAGATGAATCCTGCTTTTAAAAACTTCCTCCTTCGTCATCTGTTCTGCTATGGCGTACTGTTTTACTAACGCCAAGAATCTTGGGAGCTGCTCTTCAGAGCCATCAAATTTGGGAATGTTCCACTTTGAAACCGGTGTTTTATATGGTGGTTGGTTTAGTTGGGTCCAGGAGGTTCGTGGGGTGGCCATCCATTCGTTGTGTATGTTTTGTTCATCCCAACTTGGTCTTCTGGTTTCCTCTACTATTATCGACGGTACCGAATCTGCCCTTTTTCTGAAATTTCCACTCCAGTCTTGCTCGTGGGTGTTATAACTGGGGGTTTGCCTCCTGCTTTGGTACGTGTGATGGCAGTATGGTGAATCTCTCTTTTCCTGGAGTTCTATGCGAACTGGGTCCGCTCGAGCATAGAATTCCAGGTTTTCCGTCGATCTGCTTGGCCTTCTTCCTCTTGTGTCTATTCTAGGGTTAAGAGTATTTGAAGTCATGGGGACTGGGTCCGCCTCACCATGACCTGGGTTAATTTCGAAAGTATTAAATTTGTTACCATTTTGCTCCCTAACGACACTTGGGTTCCCAAAGCTAACTGATTTCCAATTCTTTTTCGCATTCATGGGGACTGGGTCCGCCTCACCATGAATTTGACTGTATGATGGTCTTTCTAGTGACGTTTGTCTTGATTTTGGGGTTTTGTGATCTTTTCGTCGCATTTCTATTTCAATTTCCCTCGAAATCCATGCATCCAAATTGTCTCCAGCACTTCCTACTATATCCCACGCTTTATGATTATCTCTCTCTTTAGGCACGTTTTGCCACGAGACCTGCTCTTGTTCGACTGCTCCTTGCGGTCCTTGAGCTTCCTCATTGGTGTTCCGGGTCTTGGTCTCTAAAGGAGGTTGCTGGGTCGTGGGGTATAGGACCCTACCGCGCGATTCCTTAGACTGTTTCGGAATCGCGCCCGTGTTCCCGTATCGTGGTGTAAAGAACACATCTAATTCGCTTTCCCGGTTCACTGGTCCTACCGCCCCTTCTTCGTCGGGTTCGCTTCGGTTCTGAGATGGGTCGTCGGTCTGTTCCATCCCTTGACTGCGTGACTGGGTCCGCCAACAGTCAGTCAGAGGGGATGGGGGAAAGGGTGTCGATCCCGCCGCTTTTTGAATGTTGTCCGACATTGACACATTTTTCATTAGTTCAGCTAGTCGAGCGTCTTCGTCCGTGCTATCAGTGTCAGACGAATCGAACTCCGATCTATAGTTCATATCTCGGGCCATGATTTCCGGTAATTTAAAATAAATAGGTTAACCTTCAGTCTTCTAAAAAGGGGTTTCTCTTTCTCCTTATATTTAAAATTATTTTTAAAAAATTTTCGATTTATTAAAAAAATTGATAAAAATATATTTTTTTTCTTCAAAAGTTTTTAATTTTCAATAATCTTTAATAATTTTTTGAGAAAACCAATTTTTTTTTACTTCACTTTCTTATATTTTATTTACACGTGTGGTAACAATTTAAGTGTGACACCCTGTACCTCGTGTTTTTTGTTGTATGATGGCACGTGATTTTCTTTATTTTTTTGTGTAATTGTCACTTTTTTTTGTTATTTAAATTGTAAAATTTTATGATTTACCTTCGCCCAAAAGGGATGCCAATTTGTGAGGCTTGAAGACCTCGGGTCCGGTTCTCGAAGGCCAAAATACAACACGTGTAATAAGTTGTAAGGTTTTTATTTCTTGTTTATCTATGTTTTTTTTTATTTATTTTATTTTAACTTATTATTTATGTATTTTTTTTTATATTTAATAATTTAATTGTATTTAGTAGTTGATTTTTTTTTTTTTTAGGTTTAAGTAATTTATAATTTTATTTCACTTTTTAGTTTTTCAATTTTAGCTTCAATTAAACGATGCGTTCTCCTTCATCATCCGATCTAAACTGATCGTTTTTTACTTTTCACCACCTAGATGTGCTCGCACGATCATGCGTATGTGTATTAGGGTGTGTATGCGTATTTTTGTATGTGTATTTTTGTATGTGTATTTTTGTATGTGTATTTTTGTATGTGTATTTTTGTATGTGTATTTTTGTATGTGTATTTTTTATTTGTGTAAAGGGTCTTGTCTCAGAGTAACTCTCTGTGAGAGTCACTCTGAGGCAAAACCCTTACAATAATAATAATAATTTTCCATACATTTCAATGCTGATTAAGTTCCTGTTTCCTTGTATTTTGTTATTAGACGACTGTTATGGAAATTTCGTTTTTTAAATGTATGTGTGTGTGTGTATTTGTGTATGTTCAAAATTAATATAAGCAAATATTGAATTAAGTTTCCTATATTTCATTAAATATTGCTAATTAGTCAAGAGAATTATATGAGAAATATTTATATTTTGAATCAAAAAATGGCACATATATTCAAAATTTGTGTAATGAAGCGATACATTCGGGGATCTCTGTGTAAATTGAAAGCCATTAAATGGGTCACATTGAAATGAAAGGAAAATCGTTTAGTTTATTTTTTTTTAATTTTAATTTTTGAAATATTCCAAATATTTTATTCTTACATGATTACGTGAAAAAATGTTCAATAAACCGTGAAAATGAGATTAATTTGTGTATAAAAGTGGTTGGAATTTAATGATGTGGCATGAAATGGTATTTTGATGGTTTTTAAATGAAATAACTCATATGATATGAATACAAATACATTAGCTTTTGTTTAAAACGTTTTTGTGGTTTTGAAATTAAAATATTCGCTTGTCAAATACCATCGTCATTCAATTCAAACTTCAAACGAACCTCTTTTTGAAGAATTTGTAAAGCTGAGTTCAGTTTTAAGCTTTTATGAATTTTATTTTGTTCAAATTTGGAGAAATTCATGAAAATTCAGACATTGACAAGCGTTTTTCTGAATATTTTATTTTCCTATGTGATTTTGGACCTCAACTCAATAAAATTAATATATTTTGACATTAAACCATAAAATTCACCAACAAATTTTATTACCACACGTACCAAGTCAAGTCAAGTCAAGTGTGTGAGTGAAAATCGGATATTAAAAAATCTTATTTGAAAGGAAAAAAATTCAACAACAAAAAAATAAAGATTGACGTCAAACTTAAAATTTCATTTTCATTTCATCAAATGTCAATCTGAAACCGGAATAAATATTTCTTCAAACAATAAATTGAATTATTTTTTTTTTGCTTACATATACAATAAAATTTCTTGGTACCATAAAATATTAAAAGTGTATGGAAACAAAATACAAAATAAAACAAAAATCAATAAAATTTGTGTAAATAATGCAACAAATACAAATCTATAACTTGTTACCCTTACATTATATTTCAATGAAAATTGAAATGTGAATTTTCTTCAATTCATTGACTTGTAACATATAATTTTAAAGTCGTAGAGCCAGAATTTGAGAGACATTACATTTATTTGGTAATAAACATTCATGATAATTTTTCGTTCATTTTCTTGATCAATTTAAATTGAAGTACAAATAACTGTAATCATATTTTGCATGACTCTTGATTGTGTATTGAATATTGCATGACTTTGTATCAGTAACAAAAATAAAATACACAAAATAATCATAAAATGTGAAGTATGAAAATGAAAAACAAAACATCAAAACATGCACACACACACACTTTTAGTGCCAACGACATTGAATTGAATTCATTGCATGTTTGGCTTTTCATTATATTCTCCATTCTTTTTATATACTCACAATTTCTTTTCAGAACACATATTCTCATTTTTATATGGATGTGATATTATGTGAGTAGAACAAAATGTCGTTTATTTTTTTTCTTTTTTTTTTTGTATAATAAGTAGAAAAATTTATATACATGCCATTAGTGCTATAAGTGTGATGATGATGACAAGCGAATATGAGTGTCATGATTGATTAAAAGCATTAAAACCACAATTTATCTTTAATAAGTTTTCTTTGACAAATTTTTCTATCCAATCACTCACGATAAGAGTTCAATCAAGATTAAAGGGAAAAAAATTTCATCATAATCAAAAGTTTCGTTTGAATTCCATCCTAGTGTGCATAATCATCATAACATGATACATAAAATGTGAATAATCAAGTCATACCAATGTTTTCACATTTACTGTTTTATACACAACTTGATATGAAAATTTATAAACATACACACACACACACACACACACACACACACACACAAAAGCAACAAATTCTGTTGATTGAAAATTCAATATTTCAATAGTTTTTCATGTGAGTATTGAAGTTTGTACACACAACGCTAACAACCACCATATTTTTCATTATAGATTCACATTCACATTTTTTATGATGATACAATTTCAGTGTGCCATACAAAATGAATATGCAACAGTATATATGCCACCAAATTTAAAATCTCAATCAATTTGTTAACATTTAAATGTGCTTGTATGCAATTTTTTTTTTCATCTCAATATACATTGAATATGATGATTTTTTGATGTTGCCAGATAAAATTCAAAACTTTATTTCATCAATTTTATCAAGGGATGAATTTTGTTTTATTGTTTTATATTAAAATAACATACATGAAATATGTTAAAATCAATTAATGAAATTTTTGGTGAATTGTGATAGAAAAAGGAAATTGATTACAAGTCAGTAGGAGACTACAAGAGATGTGCTATAGAGATGTGATGTTTTTTTTTGAATAGAATTTAAATTAAATATTCAATAACCACAAGATTATTGATCAAAGGTCCATTGAATTGTGATGTCCCAAAGAAAAACCCCATCAAAGTACCTTTAAATATTTCATGTTAAGATTAAAAGTCCCAAACGATTTATAGACAGGTAATGTGTGTTTTTTTATTTAAACAGAAGTTTGAACCTTTTTTGTTTGTTATTTACTCGATTATTTATGTTTTCATTTCATATGATCCGTATTAAAATACATCTTTTTTTGTATAGAAAAAAAATGACATTTGTTTTGATGAGATTACAAGACCATTTTTTTCTTGATCAGAAAAACCAAATTTCAAGCTAGGAATATTTGATGTCAAATACAATTCAAAGCAAAAAATTCAATTTAATCAAAATTAAGAGGAAAAAAATACCATTTAAAGGTATCTGAAAATGCAGCTTTAAATTTGTTGATGAAAAATTATTTTTAAATTAAGACAGGTGGGTGCTACAACATCTTGCTCAATATATTTTTAGCATATTGTGGTTTTTGTGGTTACATTTCAGCCATTGATAAGCATTTGGTTTACATCAAAATAATGTTTTTGCCACATAATATGACGTGAAAGAAAATAAGATTCAAGTTTTTTTTTTTTTTAAAACGTCTATCAGCAAAATCAGTACATAACGAAAATAAAATGATGACAAAAATCAAAATAATATGGATTGTTTACAAGATTTTGTTTACGCTTCACAATTTTCTTCTTCTACTATTTTCTGTTCCAAAATACTGTTTCCAAGTGAACATAAGAAAAATAATCGTAGGAAGCACTGTAACAATAAAAGATAATCCTTTTTCTTTTAAATTATTCAAAGGAGGAAATTCAAGTCAAGAAATAGAGAAATTATCTACAAAAATATTATGACTTTGCAAGAGAGAAATTTCATTTATACGAGAATTGACAATGAAAATTGTATTAAGAAAATGAAAATGAAAATATACAAAACAAACAAATATTTTTATGGATGAATCCTAAGATGATTATAACACAAAACTGACAGGAAAATGTTTTCACTTTTCAATATCATGTTTGTTGTCTTTAATTTGAAAAGAAATTGGGAAAATTTTGATATGAATTGAAATTTCGATGCTCATTGTGGTGAGTGTTTATAATTATTTTAATGGTTTAAGTTTATTTCGCTCTCTCTCTCATTTTCTCACTCTCTTTTTTGCTCCTTCTCTCTTATCATGTCTCTTCTTATTCATCTTTTATCAATATTTGATTCATTTCATGTCAGTCTTTTTAATATTTTTGACACTATTTCTCCATAGATCATAAATATTCTCTCACTTTCTCCAGCATTCTCTTTCAAAACCTCTCTCTTCATTATAACTAGGTTTATCAGTTATTTTAAGGCTTATAGCCACTTTATTCACTCTCTAATTACTTACAATTTTGAAGAGACGTCTTGTCTCGTTGAAATCACGATCAGAAAGGAAAGAACCAATGCAATGTCACTTTGACATCCCGTTTGGCAGCTACACTGCGGCGGTCTCTTCAAAACGACAGTTACATCATGAAGAAATGTGCACTTGATTTTTTAACGGCCAACAATATTCAAACCATCGTTTTAATAAAATGCACTATTGCCTTGAAACACTCACTTAAAATAAAAAAAAAATAATAATATCCAAGTCAATCTATGACAAAATACAAAATTGGATGTCTTTCATTTCATTTTCATGATACACAATATTTTTATATGGGAGAGATGATAAGGGTTATAAAAGATAAAAAAAAACGTAACAAGAAAAACTGCTTATATATTGAAAAGAAACGAAACGAATTGAAATGAGAAAAAGAAAAATCTCATTTCCCAAGTGTTTACGATTAAGAACACCATATAATTCAAAAGATTTTTATTATTTTATGTCTTATACATAGTGAGAACCTTCAACGACTGTCATCATTCAGCATGGATGTATAAAAATCATACTCAGACAAATATTTGTGTGTTAAAATTAGGTGCTCAAATTAAATTTGAAGCTTTACAAAAAAAAAATGTATATATAAAATAAAATGAAATAACAGATAACACGTAGTTCAAGGTAAATAAAAATTATCTAAACGTACACGAATTGCTATAAAAAATGAGAGGAATGTGAAATGAAGTTGTTAAATAATAATACTGTGAAGATTGAGGAAAATTAGGTTATATTTTTTAATTAAAATTAATGGTTAAATTGAATTGAATTGATTTTCGTTTTCTTTGTGTATTTTATTTTAATTAATTTCAATGAAACTCTAAAAGAAAGAAGAAAACTTAAAATTTTCAACAAAATCTAATCAAATTATAAAAACCATCAATAATAAGAATCCTTTTAATTTAACACACACACAAAAAAAAATAAAATTTAAAAGGAAATCAAGTGAAAATAATAATAATTTGTCATCTACGCCATCTCACAAAACCTTTTCTAATTCATCTAGACGTTAACGAGAAAATCAATCGCCATAACAATTTTATACGGTAAAATGAAATGAAAGGAAGTCGTATATGTTTTACCTTTTTTTTTATTTCTCATCCTTCTCTCTCAGAAATTTTATCCAATTTATAAGCTAAAAATACGATAAAATTCATATCACACCGAGAAAAGTTGAGATGAAACAAAATAGGCACACACTTACACATATACGGAAAAGGTGATGGAATGTGATACAAAAAAAAGGGTTTCCCATCTAGAATAGTAGGCTTTAAACATAAATGTAAAGGTTTTGACTCTTTAATCTGTATCTAATCTCTTCCTTTCACTACTTTAGACATTTATTAGGTGCTTTTATAATTTTTTTAAGCTAACAAGACATATTTGATCATTAATTTTTACAACTTTATAACACATGAAATGAATAAAAGTCATACAAAAGGCTCAAAATAGTGAAAATTAAAATCGAAGTTGATTTTAAAAGACATGCAATCAATTAAATTGCAAATATTTAACATGAAGTCATTCACAAGAGCGTTTGAAATGTAATTTTAATTTGTATAACAGTTTTTGTATTATAATTTTTGTATTACAGTATTCCATAAATATTTTTTCATTTCATTTAGATTGTCGTTTCAATTTTTTTCAATGAAAATGATCTTTTAACTGACAAAAACGTTAAATGGACGACATTACGTTCTCAAAAGACTATTTTTTTATTAAATTCTACTAGGAAATAATTCAGAAAATGTCACAAATATTGAACCATAAAATGAAAATATCAAAAATTTCAGATGAGATATTTTTAATTATACCTTGATAAGTTCAAAAACGAAAGACTTTGATTATTTTGTACCATAAAATTAAATTTTTTGTATAAGATATTTTCAAAGATAGCTTTGAAATTTTAAGTCTTTTATTTTATAGCTTTGATAATTTTCATTAAAATAATAATAATATAAAAACAAAATACAATTTTTTCTATTTAAACAAAAAAGGTAAATTTTCTACATTTATGTGGCTGCTTCATTTTACTTTACAGCAAAATTTTTTGTATAGATTTACCTTTTTTTATCAAATGTTTTTGATCAAGGGTGCACTTGTATGATAAAATTAAGTAATAACACAGTAAAAAAAATGTATATAAAACACAAACAAAAAACCATGTAATCCTTTGTAAATATAAAGTCATGTAGACTTTTAATTTATTATACAAAGACGTGATTTTTTGATTGAGACCTTTATTTTTTGATAATATGAAAATTTCTATGACATTTATTTTTATATGGTTTCACTTTGAACTCATTACGTTTTAGTTGATGAAAATGATACATTTTGAAATGGAATTAAATTGTGATCATGATTCTTTGTGTGTTAGTTAAACGGAAATATTGTGATGAAAAATGTGTTAAATTTGATTTGAATTTTTAAGAGGGTGAAAATGAAGAACACTCTCTCTCTCACTTTCTCTCTGCCTCTTCCTCTCTCTCAGAAACTCACACAAACACACACCTCTGAAAAATTTCTCTCGTATTTGCTGTCGATTGACTCTCCAGAAAATTAAGGTCTTAATCTTACTTAATGCAAAGGCCAATCGAGCTTCAAAACTTATTTATTTCTATAAATTTCGGTATGAAATATTTGAAACCTCAAACATGAAAATAATGACTTAAAAAATTCAAACTTGATATGTGAGTTCAAAGAGTTATAAATAAAAGACAGAAAATTTTTGCTGAATGAAGTTATTTTAAATCTAAAATAAAAAAACACACATCAAACAAATTATTTTAATGAACAAATACAATTTTTAACCCTTAACGTCCCATGAGAAGAAATTTAAAATATTTTTTTGAAAAATTCATACATTTCATAAGAGATTTTTTGTTTTAAACTTAACTCGCAAAATTTACGTTGAATAAAAGAAGAATTCGAGCAATTTAAAGCCATAAAGTGACATTTTGGGTAGTGAAGTGTTAAAAGTTGATGAAAAACTCAATTCAAACTCCTTATTCAACTCTTTTTAAAGTAAAAGAGTTTTAAGAAAATCTTTCATAATCATAATTTATTCAACTTATTTCATTAAATAACTCAAACATGTATTAAAACCATTTATTTGTAAGAAAAACACAATTTTGCACATTCTTTAAAATAAAAAGAGAAAATAGAACAAATATTGACATTTCAAGTTAATTTCTTACATAAATTTTCTCATTTTATTTAACTTTAAATGGTTAAACACCACACACACACACACACATGTTCCTTTTTATGGCTTATCCATGTTTACACACAAAACAGCTTTTACTTGCCAATAAAACTTCCTGCATATGCATTTTAAATCTTTCGCAAATCCAAATCAAATTAAATTAGTTAGAGTTTAACTATAAGGTAACATGTTATTTCAATATCTTCTGAGGAAATTGGTAACTTTACATGGTAAATTTATTATTTATGTGTATTGATTGAAGCAAAATTGAAAAGATAAATGAAAATTAATTCCATTTATGGTTGATCTAACTCAATATATTTCATGATATAAAGAAACAGGTAATAGCATAAATTTTTCATTAGAAATGCATTTCCTATTATTTGCATCATCATCATCATCATGATTTCAATTCAGAAGAAACTTAAATGTTTTATTCAAGACAAGGAATAACCGTAATTACATTACATGTTACCTGTAAAATTGCATTATTTGTTTAAAATGAAAATTTTGTAAGATTCTCTTTTTAAATGGAAGAATATGAAAAAATAAACAAGGATAAATGAATTGTTCTGGTGAATTTACTCTTCATAAATTATTTTGATTAGTACTTTTCTTAAAAGACTTTGCCTTATTAAAACGTTGATTCAATTGTTGCATGATAAGGTAACATTACATTATTCAATGTATGTAAGGAATGGAACAAATCTGGTTATAATCTCTGAAATTTATTTAATATTATTTGTTTTTTTCCTTTCTCTCGTTTAATTTTATTTTCTTTCTCTTTTAATAAAACTAGATGAATAGAATAATTTAACATGAAATTTTAAGATTGTTTTAAATTAAAAGCAGACATTTAAGAAACCTTTGACTTGGATTTGGGTTCCAAAGTGCATTTCAATTCATTTTTTTTCGATTTTCTGAACCTATCACAATATTAATGAAAATATGGACATTTAAGCCCCTAGATGGACATTTAAGCCCCTAGATGGACATTTAAGCCTCTAGATTTTCTCAGGTTTTAACGCATTTGTCATCGTTAGTGCTCGTTTAATCACCTCAATGTAATCAATACGGCGGCCTTTCCAAAATCACGAATTTTTTTCTAAAGTGTAGAATTGTCAAAAAAAAAACCGTGGAATGTTTTCCACATCACGTAAATCGGAAATTCAAAATCGTTGAATTTTCCAAAACAGCTGAAGCATACTGCCAAATGTCCATAAAAGCGCATTTTACTTGAAAACGCCTTTAAACTTCTGAACATTCACAATAATTATGTTAATTTAATGCCTTGCAATAAAGAAAACCGTTACAGCATTCAGCAGTAATTGTTTTAATGACTTTAAACAACACAAATGAGGTATTTCGTTCATGTTCTCACGTATCTCAAATGATTAATTAAGACCAATTCTTATGCATTGTGACGCCTTTTGACTACCTTGGAATTTAAATTCAGAAATTTCAAGTAAAACGAAGATTTTGCCTTAAAATGCTACACTGATAAAGACGGATGTCTTATAATAGAAATTCAATTATTAAATTCTAAGTAAATATGTTCAATTTTCTTGTTAAACTTGCATTGTATCATAGTGGACTCCTGGCAATTGAGCAATATATGGGCAAAAAATTGAATTTACGTGTATTTCTTTTTAAAAACAAACAATCTCAATTCAATATAGAAGAAACTTGGATAAAATTTCCACAATTTATTTCAATACAAAATCAATTTCAGTTCATTTCCTTGAAATTGAAGGTGCATCAGTAAAAATTCCATAGAAGTAATTCAAATGGCACACTTTTCTCCCTGGTATTGATCACTTTGAATGGCAAAACTCTGTTAAAACATAAGACACTAAACAAATATTGGACTTTAATTTTTAAATTCAATTTCATTTCATTCGTACATTCATATTTTATGTCTCTCACTTCATTATTCATCATACTATAATAACATTTTTTTACCTTGAACTGCCAATTTCACACATTTATTCTCTCTCAGTTTTATTTCAATATTTGATTTTTAAACAAATTGCTTCAAAGCAAACATTATTTTAATTTCACTTACTTGTCATATTCACGATTGTCTTCATCACACCTGGCATCTTGTAGTTCACGCCAACTTTTACCATGACGACACGTCGTAACCAATACTAAATCTTTGGCATTGTGCAAATGAAACAAGGAGTTTCTTGTCTCTGATCCAATTCCGTGCACGTAACTGCAAGAAAAGAAAAAATAAAAATATGTTAGTGGAAGGAATATAACAATAAAAAAAAGGTTGTATTTAAACATTAATTGTGAACATTAGAGTAAATTAAAGGCGTTGAGGGTCGGTTTCGTTATCGTAAGCAGAAAAAAAAACATTTTATATACATTTAATGATAATGTCTTTCATTCATTTAGCTTTTAAATACACACACACACATATATAATTAAATAATTGTACAATTCCATGCATGAAAGTTTAATTAACCAGTTGCATACATGAATCAACATTTTTCCCTTGTGTCTTGAAATACATATTTTTCCACTCTTTTTTTCCATTTTCATTTTTTAAATGAAACTCATACGATAAAATGAAATAATATCAAATATCATCATAAATGTGTGAGCTTGAAAGGTAAAGTTTAATTTTCTGGAGTTAATTGTCTTGATATTTATTGGTAATTAATGTCATTTTGATTGTCTTTGTTACAGTGAACTATTTTATTTTTCTTTCTTTGCTCCATTTTATTTTTCTTGGAATTTTGTTGATGTAAGAATTTTTTTACAAATAGGAAAAAAATACAATTAGTTTTTATTTTAATTTATTTATTATCATTAAATCTTATGATAATAATAGCGTTTAATCGAAATTAACAGGTTAATGATATTTTTTCATATAAAATTTGATATAATTTATCTTTATTATGTCAGGATGTTCAATGGAATTACATGAAAAATGTGGGTTGGGGAAAGTCGATGAATTTTGTTTCAAAGTGCATTTTGATAGGATTTGATTCGTTTTTCTTGAAAAATGAAGAGAATATTTTTTCTCTTCTTCTCACTCTCTTGAACAATTTGTCTCTCTCTCTCTCCCTAACTTTCTCTCTCGCTGTCCATTTCGCTCTCTCTTTCTCACTCTCTCTCTCTATCTATGAAAAATGGTTCTTCGATTTGCTTCAGTTTTTCTCTCAGAAGAACTATATTTTCTCTTTTTCCATTTTGCTCTTTCATCTTGACTCTCTCTTCCTCTTTCAATGTGTTTCATTTCCTATCAAATTCATTTAATTCGGAAATAGAACTCAAATTTTATTAAATAAATTTAAATTTTACAAACAGACGGACGCCAATATCATTTTAAAATAGCAATTTCCTTGAAAATCTATTTAAATAAAATAGGAAGTACTCACATAAAATAACAATAATAATAATAATAATGAAAAACAAAATGCTTACGGCAATGAAAAGCGAATTATTATGTTTTTCCAACGTTATCTGCATCAGCAATTAAAATAATTGTATAATCATTATTTTCTACTTTTAAAGAAGTATTATAATAATAATAATAATAATAATAACAAGAATTACTGAGAAAAGCTAACATTCATTTCAAACAATTCATAGTTCTTATAAACAGGAAACAGTTAACAAGTAACATTGAGTCCAATTAGTAACTGATTCAAAATTAAAAGTTACATTTCAATAACATTGTATCAATTTCCGGTTTCTTTTGTCAGTCAATTTACTTGGATCATTGATTTCATTTTATTTTATCTTTATAAGGATTTGTTCAAAGTGATAACCTTTTATCTGCATTAAGTTAGTCTCTCGATTTTCGGGAATTGTACGGTACAGTGGTTATTGTCTTGGACTATCAATCTTAAGGTTGGCAGTTCGATTCTCGCTCCGGCCATTAAACTTTACAATCTCAAATGTCCATTTTTCCGGCTACTCAATTTGAGTTAAAGGCTAGATAAAGGTGGCGACTGCTTGGGATGACAGGATAAAAACGAAGTACCTCGGATAATGGTAACGGGTATGCACAATTTGCTCGACTGATGGCCTGAGTGATAGTGACTCAACTCTTTCAATTTCTTTTTCATTAAATTCCAACTACTGAATCGATGAGGTAAAACCACATTTACACCAAAACCAATACCAAAATTACCTCACAAATGAATTTTCTTTCATAATAATAAAAAAAAACAAGTAAATGTAAGGAAAAATATTTCTTGATAAGCACGTACCGATATGATTCTTATCTCATCTCCCATATTATAGAAGCAAAGAAAAGGATTTTATTTAATTTTATTTTATTTTATTAAATTCTGTATACTTTCATCTTGTTTCATTTATCAGTAACGACAGTAACCTGTTTGTTTACTTAACTTGCTTGTAGTCAAAATGGGAACACAAAGTAAATATCTTTAATTAAAGTAATATGCTAAAATGTAAGTGTGTGTGTGTGTGTATTTTGATTGGTAAAACTTTTTATTATTAAAAATTGCTTTGGGCAAAACACCAATAAAAAACTTTTCATTCTGATAATTATTATTATTATATTAAATAATCAAAGTTTTCTGAGCAATTAAGCAAAGTATCGTATTATTGTTTTCATTTCCGTTTTAAAGAGTTGGTGCGTGATTTGAAAGTTTTTATGAAAAAATCTTAAAAAAATTACAATAATTTAAAATAAAATGAAATTAAAGGTTATCTCCACGAAAATTTAATATCAACATCAATTTTATTCCAATTATCTCCCTTTCAAACAATTATTTACTTAACACACACAAAAAAAGTTTTTCCCAGCTACATGCATCATACAAAAAAACCGAGCATTTTTAAAAACAAAAACACAGCTGCTTATCCCATGAAAATTTAATCCAATTCTTTTTTGACATCATTTATTTATTTTTTTTTGTTTGGCTATGAATATATGTCATGTTTTTTATAATAAAACCAGCATGACCACATCAATCAAAGACAAACAAGAAAATATAATAAATAAATAAATAAAAAAATGTTCCAAACACGGAGATAATGATGATGTTTTATATAGACACAGAATAACAAGGGCAATAAAAATTTTAAATTGATATTTTTTTTTGTACATGTCTCTGTATGTGTGTGTGTATGTGAAGGTGTGTGTGAGGGTATCTAGATTTTTTTTTGTCGGATCCCGTGAAAGTGTCATGACAACTTTGTGGTGAGCAAAAAAACACATTTTCTCATTTATCAATTTTTTCAATTTTTTTACCTTTACATTTATTATATTTATTAAATCATATCTCCTTTTTTTACTATGCTTTATTGAATTAATGCATTCAATCATTCATTCATATAAAAAATTTGGAAAATGAATATATATATAAATTTGATATATAATATCATTTTTTTGTGTAATAAAATATATTGAATATACTCATGTTGAATGAAGTTGTGGGTGAAAAATGTACCAAAAAAAACATATAACATGTGACACATAACACATGGAAATAATATCATATAACAATAAAGAGGATCAAGCTGATGAAATATATTCAATACATTTTTTTTCAATGCTTTTTTTGAATTTTCCATTTTAATACTCAGGTGGTAAAGGTACTTTTTCTATGACCACAGAAATGACATAAATTTTCAATAAGGTGTCCTGTTGTACACTGTAAGTTAAAAACGCCCCGCAGACTATCCTGCATAATATGCAGAGTTCCCATATTACTCGAATTCTTGTTCCAAATGCCCTGTAAGCGTCAATCAAAGATCTCCGTCTGCGGACCAAGTCAATTTGTACTGCGGGGCGTTTTCAGCTTTTAGTGAAGGATTTTTGAATTGAAATTTTCAGTGTTTGCTTTTATTTAATTTCTATATTAAAGATGAACATTTTCATCTCACTTCCAAGAGTTACTTTAAAAGAAAAATGTTTCTTTTAGTCACTCTCCTCAAATAAAATGAAATGCAAATTGCAATTAGTGAACAAAATGCATCTCACAACATTCAACATTCAAAATTCAAATTTTCCACCATTTAATTGAGGTTCAACCACAATAATTATTATCATCATCATTATTATTATTTATAATTGCTTTACATACATTTCAACTTAATACCATACACACAAAATTTAATATGAAAATTTGAAAATGAATAAATAACTGCATCATATGTTGTTTTCAAATGTAACCACTAAAATATGATTTAAAATGTATGTATGAATAGTTGGTGAGGTTTTTTCGGGGAAATAGAGTGTCCTTAATTTTAATTTTTTGTATTTTTAAAGTGAAACGTTCATCTCATATGAATACAAAACTTAAATAAATGAAAATTCATCTCAAAACAAACACTGTCAAATCATATTCAATTTTTTTATTGCTTTTCAGGTTAGCGCTTTCCAAATGTTGTTAATGTTAAATATTTATAATAAAATATAATTGCGGTGAAACACAACAATATAAATTACAAAAAAAATATTTGTGAATATCTTCCATTATTGTGCCGACATCCAAACATATGTGAACTCATAATTTAATTTAAAATCATGTTTTTAAACCTAATTTTAAAGTAAATTCATTGAAAATTTATCAGTTACAGTTAAATTTGTTTATTTTTCTAATGGAAAGAAGTAAACAATTAAATTTTTTCTCTAAATTTATCGTCAAAACAAGTGTAATGTTACACCAATAACAATTTTTCAAAATAATTCATGCTGAATTTCGATAGAACATGAATAACATTGAATATGAACAGGCAATTAATATGAAAAATTCAATGAAATTGAAAGCACATGGAATTCAATTCAATTCAAAGAATTAATTTGACGAATATTTTTCATTTTTTTTCAATTTGTATTCCAGTTCTGCGAAATGAATTGTGCGAATGTGTGCTTACATGATATGATGAAATGATATGATATTAAAAAAAAATATGTTTATATTGAGGTGAAGTTAAATAAAAGTAAAAAAGTTAAGAGCTCTTATAATTCCATGTAAAGATTTTCTTTATTTTTTTGTATTATTTCTCGGTATTTGTTATTATTTTTATATATGAAGTGATGTCGTTCATTAAAAGGGGATGTCATTCTTCCCTCTTTAGAATCATAAATTTAAATGTAAATACATTGAAAGCATTTGTAATGAATATTTGAATGATTTCATGTAATTTTAGTTGAAGAAGTGCAATTTAATTTCCATGACTTTGAAAAGACGCGAATAGGGGAAGGACTCATTTAATGTTAACCGAATTCACATAAGGATTCTTAATAACAAATTTTTGGAAAAGGTTTGAAACAGAATCGTTAGTCCCAGAAATTGGATGGATTGAAAAGCGTTTGACGAAAACGGTTTTCTATGATCTAAGAATAGTCGCGGAAACGACGTAAGTCCACCCAGTGTCAATCGTGAGAGATCACTTTTATATTTTGATCTTCAGTTCCACTTAAACAAAAATCATAATCCAACCAGAAAAGCTGCTCCCACTGGTGCCCCACTGGTTTTGGGTCGAGTGTGAACAAATTAAAATAATGCAGCCACCACTCAAGTCACGTCCTAATCAGACATATGAAAAAATGTAGTGAAGTGCTTGTCATTCATTTCATTTCATAAGTATCAACTTTATCTGTGATTTTTTTTCAAGCATATCTCTTACAATCATCACACTTATTCACTTTTCTTACCAGTGTCACATATGAAATGAAATAGCTTTTATGCAGAAATACCCTTCATATCTCTCACTTTAATAGAAAAACGTGTTTTTATCTTTTTCTTTACAATAATTGTAAAGGATAAAAAAAAAATTATGTGTAAATATATTTTTTTTATAACACTTCACATAATCAAGATGTTCCAAGAGAGCAGGGGGATATCCTTGAAATGAGAGAAAAGAAACATATTTCAATCTTTAATTATGAGCACATACGCCAATGACACACAGCCATACGCGTACACATATATACACACACACACACTAATGAACGATCGATCGATATAAGTAAATTTTCAATTTACCAGATTTCTTTTTGTTTGCATTTCCCTTATAATCATAATAATAATAAAAGAAGATGATTATAATAATTCAAAAATTAACGCCTCTACTTTTTATTGTATATAATTCCATTCAAACCGTATTTGAATGAATCTGAATATGAATACAAAAAAAATAAATAAAATGATGAAACAAAAAGAAAAGAAGAGAAGAGCGGAATAATAATAAATAAATAAAACAAAAGCTGGAGGAAGCAACATACTTTTAATAGCACACACATACATACACACACGTACACACGTCTATAGATGCGTGATATGACATAAGTGAATGAAACTGAACCTACATTTGAATGCGAATCTGTAAATGAATACAAATGTCTGCAAGGTGTTTCCTCCTGCTGTGCGTTTCTTTTATTTATATTTTTTTTTTTGTTTCATATTTTCATTGAAGAGGAAACATACACAATTTTTTTTTTATTTTAAAGTTTATTATAACACTACATTTGAAATTATTTCTGTACTGTAATTTTTTTACTCACTTACTTCACTTGGAGTCTGAGTGTGTGATGAAGTGACTTTTGATATGATACAGGAAAAATGAAAGTACTTCATGTCGTTCATCATTTTTATTATTATTTTTATTTTTTATTATTATAGGGGAGAGAATTTTCTTTTTATAAAGGAAAGACACAAGCTCTTGGGAAACACGCGGTGATAATTTCCTTCATAATGGGGACGGATGGTACTTTTCATGATAATGTGCTATAATTTTAAAATCTGATCTCACATTTTCCTTAATATACAAAAAGTTCTCCTTTTGTCCATGATTTAATGCTTAAATAAGTTGAGTATAAATTTTTTCATACTCAAACAAAAAAACTGACAATGAACTATTACACTAAAAGTCTGTTATGAATACTAAATATTTTGCTCATTTGCCTTTTCTCTCGTTACATTTTAACATTATACAATTTTTTTTTTATTATTTATATAATCATGATTATGACAAGCATTCATGTTCTAGATAAATTGGCATAAAATATTTTCGTATTTCATTTTTTTTTTATGTTGCCTTTTTATTATTATCATAATATTTCAACACACACACAAAACTCCTCCAGTAAATCTTTAATCTAATTCATGTAACATGCAAAAAAGTTATTATTTTTCCTAGGATTCTTTTAAAAAGAAAATGAACAAAAAAAAATCTTTAAGACATTTCCTTGTGTTACACATAGTTCTTGTACGAGTATGAGCTTAGTAGTGTAATTCAGACGCGCAATATTATTCTTATTATTATCATTATCATCATAATCATGATCATAAAAAACGGTGAAATTTTTCACTTGAATAACTTTTCTTTTTTTTATATTCCTCATCGTATATCATCATAGCAGAACAAATAATCCACAAAAAAATGTTCAAAAGAACAAATAAATAATAAAACAAAAAAAAATCATCCGAATTTTATATGTATTTTGAGCGTATGTTGTTGAATTATCATGCAAAAAAAAAAATTGTATTAAAATATGAATTTTACTTAAAAAATTATTTTTATTTTTTGTTTGTTGTTATAGTGACTCATTCTGAAACGTAAGAGAGCGTAAAAAACCGTATCATAGCAACCAAAGTCATATTATTAAATATAATCATCATATTTTTGCAACAAACATTTTCATTGAAACATTTGTTGCATATCACTTGAAATTAAAATAAAATGAAAAGAAAAAAGAAATATTTTATATAACTTTATAATTACTTTTCAAGATGCAATTTTGAATTAAAATACATATAATTTTTTTTTGTTGCAAAGAAACATGAAGAACATTCATTCAAATTCCTGTTGCAGTCTGTAAAATTATATTAAAATAATAATAAAAAGAGTATATGCATGGAGAAGTAAAATGTGATAATATAATTAGCACGGTTTTTTTTTGTACATTGGAATGTGATTCAAAAGGATTCCATGAAATATTTTTTTTATTTATTTAAAAAAAGAGTGTGAGGTTGAAAAAGGTAATTATTATGTAAACTTTTCATTAATATTATTATTTTTTTGAATATGAAGTGGAAAAAAGCGTATGCAAGTGGTCGAATAATTAAAAAAAAATGAGGACACAACAAATATGAATGGGAATGCATTTCATTATGCTATGATTTAATTAATTTTATGCATTTTTTGTCTGACTTTCTACAATTTTTTTGAAAATACAATGAAAATAACCTTGTAATATCACATTTATGTCTGGAGTGCCCGCGAATAAGTTCTGAGCTCACTTAAATTTGAACCTCTGAAATTAAAGCACGTTGAAGAAATTTTTGTATCATCATAAATTTAGAAAAAAAAAATTTTTATCACTAGAAAGCTTGAAGCAAGAAATGAAAATAAAATACAAAAAAAAAATATGAGATGTGTATTTTCATAGAACATCCGATAAAGACTAAGAATAATCTAAAGCTTTGTTTCATTTAATTGCATTTTTGTCGTTCGAGTTATTCTTTGTTGATTTTCCTTTCATAATAACGAGATAATGCTGTTATGAAATGAAAATGCACAATAAGATGAAATCCAACAGAAATCTCACTGATATGAGTTCATTTTTTTATGATTTCCCGAAATATTTCATCATTGTGGCCTCTCATTGGCTTTATTATCTTTTCACAACATCCCTCTGTTTTTGCCTTGAATGTGCATGTGAATCGTGTTACGTATAAGAACATGAATAAAAAATCGCGTGAGTGTATTGTTCACACGATATAAAAAATAAAAAAAAAAATAAAACAAATATATAAAAGCAGAAAAATAAACTGATCTGATTTCCTATTTTTATTTTTTTCGTATTTTACTTGGAACCGATTTCATCAGATTTACTGTTATTAAAATCATAGCTTTTCATTCAAAAATTAATTTTTCTCTTTTTATTTTAAATCTCCACTTAACGCCCTTAATTCTCTTAGTTACCAAATCAATTGTTTTCCATTTATTTCCATTCATTCAATAAAAAAACAATGAAAATCATGAATAGTTAAAGAAAATTCAAAAGTCTCAAGTATTTTAATCTGTATATAAAATATTTCATCTCATAACAAAAGAAATTAAGCTTCTTTTCATCATTTTATTATTATTATATTTTTGTTTAAATTTTTCCTTTTAGTTACTTAACTTTAAACAATATAAAAACCTTAAACGATATTATCTGTATTATTATTAATTAAGTGTATCCCAGGTATTGAAAATTCAATTCATTTGTTTCACAAAATATTAAGATGATGGAATTTTCCTCCTTTCAAATGAGAATCTATTGTTACAAGTGGAAACGCCTGGTACTTTACATTGAAATTTGATATTCAATTGAACCTTTTTTCACCACAGGCTGATTTTCAAAATCTGTATTTAAATGTTTAAAACAATGGAGAATATATTTTGTGATAAATTTGAGTTAAATGATGAAAAAAATGTAAATTTCTGTGAAAATATACACAACAAAGAAAACGAATAAAAAAACAACAAATCAGAGGTTAGGAACCCTTGTACGATAAATTTATTTTGTATCCCTAAAATGTGTAACCCTTTAAAGTATTGTGTTTAAAACACGAATAATAAAAAACAATCAATCATTCTTATGCTACACTTTACCTGCATCTATTTACTTTGCATTGAGAAAAAGAGTCTATATTTATATAATACAAATAATCTGATCCTCTTTTCTCTACAGATATCCTATAAAAAAAACCTAATTCGAGAAATTTTGTATCCGGGATAAAAAAAAATAAAGAACCAAAACAAAATAACAAAAGCGGAAAATATGTAAATTTTGAGGGACTAAACATTTAAGCCAATTTATTATTATCAACACACATACACACACACATTCACATACGATAAAAGCCAATCACCCCTTTCGACTTGTATTATTATTATTATTATTATTATTTTATCTCGTTTCATATTTTGATGTATTATGTTTTTTTTTGTGTTCTCTTTTTGTGTGTCATGTTTGTGTGTGTGTGTGTGAAAATATATATTGAATAATGTGTTTGATTGTTGATTGCAAAATTGGACAAATCGATTGATTGTTATCCAATCAATAAATTTCATTACTAATAATTTATGTGGCTTTCATTCATTCAGGGACAGAAGGGAAATTTTAATGTATGGAGTCATTGTGACACTAAAGTTCAAAGAATATTGTGGTTTTTGGGCTATCTGGTGACTTTGAAGGGGGTGTTAGAGAGCCATATGTAAATTTAAGTCTAGGGCCTATGCTACCCATTGTAATCATCATATGGCTTTGAATTGTATCGCGTTATCAAAGACATTGAAGTTAAAAGTTTTAAATATGAAAAAATTCCCTAAAAGTATGCAATCAACGTTTCATATACATTTAATCACTGATCATTCAACTTAAGCCTCATACTTTATTGTTCATTAGAGGGAAATACGCTACTTCTTAATATAAAAAGCATCATGAGCCGTACCGGTACCCAAACCACCAACCTAAAAACTTTCATAAGGATAAGCTATGCAATACATCTTTCATCCATCCATGAATTTTCATAATATCAATAAATCCTCTTTTGCCATCTCTTCACAAAAATTTTAAACAAAATAAAATGGTAATAACTCAAAATATTTTGTATGAACAACTAACGATAATAAATTATTTAAATTTTTCGTTCATTTTTTACTATTTGTTGTATTTTTGATTGATTTTTGATACTCCCTTAGTGAACATTTATGGAATTCCATTAATATAATCAATGTTATTGCATTAAGAGCACAAAACAAAATGAAAATCATCATAGTCAAAATTTTTGCAATATTTGCTAATGGATTCGCCTTTGAGTAATGAAACATTTTTATGTTGAAAAATATTCTCATTGAAATTATAAAAAAAAATTAAATTAATGTTTTAATACATGATTGAATTTAATATGAAATTTAATTATCTCTTTTTTATTTTTATTAGTATAAACCATATCGCATTAAATTTCACTTCAAGTAACATATGCTCAATAAAATCAAAAATAATGTATATGAAAAAAAAGAAAAACCAAAATTCTGTGTAAAGTAAATATCATAACTTTATAATATCATTTCTCAAATGTGCCATAAACGAGCATCATTTTATTACACTTATGGAGTTATTTTATTTCACCCAGAACATTATTTTACGTTATATGAGAATTAAAAATTAGCACACAAGCTTAAATATGAATATTTAACTAGTCTGAATATGAGTTTAAAAAATAAATATATATAAATACAGAATTTGTTTAAGTAATAACTTTTAAATGAAAAATATATATTTAAATATATATATAATTTAATATGTTTTAGTCATTTAATCCACTTAGTATATAGTCTCAGTGCATGTTATTCAAAGTGAATTTTCAGTGTATAAGATGAGACTTGTTAAACTTTTTTACTTATATATACATTTTAAAAGAAAAGTCCCTGAGGAAATGTTACTTGAATGTAACATTTAACTAAGAGAACATTTTTAAACATGAATATTATGTCACTTTTTCTACTTATCTTAGACTTTGTGACTGTTTTTATGTAGATTTTTTTTTCTCACTTCACAAAAAGTCAAAGGAAATGCTGCTAAGAGTGCTATCGTATTTTTTAATGGTGTGACAAGACTTCTAAAAGATTCCATGTATCATTTTATAATAACATTTTTATATTTAAATTACATTTAACGATTTTGCTTTAACATTTTCAAGGAAAATGTAATCAGAATTCTTTTGATATGCGATTTCATTAAAATAAATTTCATTGAGACATTTAATTTCAAAATTATTCAAATTCAAATGAAAATTCTAAAAAATTTCCTTTTAAAGTGTCATCATGAAAAAAAAAATCATTCAAGCAAAAAACTTGGCAAAGTCATTAACCTAGACATTCAAACTCAAACAAACTAACACATGGTGCGCTGTCTCAATTTCAAATATTTATATATAAAAAAAAATAATAATCATAATAATGAGTCGCGTACACTTTCCAACATAATGAACGTCATGTAATATTTTTTTCATGTATGTTCTTCAAAAAAAAAACAAAGAATAACGAACAAAAAAAACTTTTATTTACATTTTAAACGACTGTCTACAGTGTGTCTCTGCTGCTATAAAATAAAAAAAAAGAAGAAAGAAAAGTCGAGCATCTGCACGCGCATGAATAATTTCTTTGACTCTTTTTATAGATGTAATGCAAAAAAAAAAAAAAATAAAAAGAAATAAACATCTGCAATAATGATTAAATGAAATTTAATGAAATAAAATGAAATTTAAATCAAAATGTTATTAATTATAATAATTGATTGTGCAATTTATTTTCGATCTTTTTTTATTTAAGCGAAACATAAACGTGGGTTCTCGCTTAAATAAAATATGGATACAATAAAATTTCGCTCGGCAAAATAATATGACAACATAAGTCTCGTAACATTAAACGAGTTCATATTTATTTAAATTTATTCGCAAAATCACACACACACACACACACACACACAAACACACTTATTCTTAAATGAAAACGCAGATGCGTGGCAAAATATGATATGATTAATTTTCTTGGTTAAAAGAACATTTTGAATTACAAATAAAATCATGATGAATGATTTGGCATTTCATGATCTTATAACCGAGACATTGCAAATTTATTGTAACGTACAATAAATATTTAAATACAAAATTAAAATAAATTTCACTTCGTTTCATATTTGTTGTCATTTGTTTTATTTTAAAATTGTTTTGATGATAATTTTACGCGGTTTCAACAAAGTGATGTTTCATCGTTGATATTTATTGCATTATTTATAAAGAGATTATAATAAAATGACTTCTACTAACAGTGTTTTGTGTTTGATTTACATTTTAAGTACATTTAAATTTTGTCATCAAAGTGACAATTTATTTGAAGTGTGAATTTGTTATTTTAAATTGTTGTTGATGAACATGAAAAGTGGTGTAGGGGGTTTCAGGTATTTTTAATATTTTTTATGCATAAAATGAGTCTTTTTAAGGCATTTTTGTACGACAGGGCAATGCATTTGAAAATAATCTCCTTTGACTCTGATTCATACAATTCATATAAATGGCCTGATTATGACTTATAAGTCAATTGTCAGTCCCAAAGTCCGTTTTTGATTCTAAATAAAAAAATATCATTTTCTACCCTCTAGTTAAATAACCTGTAAATTCAAGAAATTGCCTCTTAAATTTCCAAGACACAATTAATATCACATTTCTGACTAATAATCTTTAATAGACTTGAAAAATTCATTTAAATTCCTCACTTCTATTGTTTCATTTAAAAGAATGAAAAAGATTTTTGAATTATTAATTTACATCCCTTTATATACCTCTCAATTGAGTTAAAAAATGCGCCGTCTTATTGCCCTAGCACTATTATGAAAGCAACAAGAGTAATTATAACAGAAATAGTGTCACATAAAAAATTCATAAAATTAAATGCAATTTCCTCGTCAACTAGACTTAATTTTAATTAAAATTTCATACTTATAATTACTCTTGTTTAATTTTCCAATCGAGATGAAAAAAAAATCAGTTCATAATAAAATTTTCAAAAGGAAAACAGAGAAATTTTCCTTCTTTCATTTCATTTTAAAACCTTTGTATTCGTCAGAATTGAAAGGTGCAATAATACTCATTTGATTCTCTTTTAATTAATGATTCCTTGTAAATAAGTAAAATTTACTATAATTATAATTAAAAAAAATGAGAAATAGAAGGGACAAGAAACATTTTTTGAACAAGTAGAAAAGTATTTTATTATTAATAAAATGAAAATAATAATAAAATACCATCCGCTGAGAAATAAACGCGTACTTTTTACGCTTTAAAGTATAAAAACTACCCTGCAGTATAAAAATTACGCTTTAAAGCGTAAAAAGTACGCTTTTTAACAAAGAATTATCATTTTTGAATTGTGGAAAAGGTCAAAAAAACTCAAAATTTTCAAAAAAAACTCAAAATTTTCAAAAAACTTAATTGCAAAGAATCCAAAAAAAAAATTTTTAAATTTTGAGTTCTTTGAAAATTTTGAGTTTTTTGGGTTTTTTGAGATTTTTTAAAATTTTTGGGTTTTTTAGATATTTTGAATTTTTAAAATATTTTGAGCTTTTCGAGTTTGTTGAAATTTTTGGGTTTTTTGAAAAATTTTGAGTTTTTTGAATATTTTGAGTTTTTTGAAAATTTTGAGTTTTTCGAGTTTATTGAAATTTTTGTGTTTTTAGTATTTTCAAAATTTTTAGTGTTTTTTGACTTTTTTCACAATTCTAAAATGAAAATTTTTAGTTATAAATATGAAAGCTTACTTTTTACGCTTTAAAGCGTAATTTTTATACTTTAAAGCGTAAAAAACACACTTAAAAGCGTAAAAAGTACGCTTTTATTTCTCAGAGGGCAAAGACTGAAAAGCAACAACAAAAAAATGAACAACTTAAAAAACTATGAGGCAATAAGGAAAGAAATTGTCTTTGAAGATTTCATCAAAGAAGAGACTTAATTAAAAGTTTTAAGTTTTAAAATGGTATCTTGTCAAAGGAAATTTAAATGAAATATGTTGAAATGAAATAAATTAAGTCCAAGAATTGTAGATTACTTTTATTTCATTTTTTTGTTAGTTTATATTTCCTCAAACGTATGAGAACATCGTAAAATTGTCAAAACATGAATGAAATTCTAAAAATAGAACTTGTGATCCGTGTCATTGTGCTGACTCTCACACGACTATTAACGATTTAACTTTGACAAATTATCTCAAGCTACTTTTTTTATAGTTTGATACTTTGAATGTTATCTTACATCCATTTCCATGTCCATGTGTATAAATTTTTATATTAACACACACAAAACACCACAAAAACTTGATTTTACGTTCACTAATCCTACTTAAAATCACCTCACATACTTTGGCATCAACTTGTTTCCTTTTTTTCCTTGTACTGTAACAATTTTTTCCTATTCAACTCATATAATTTATATGTAATATATTTTTTTTTGTATATTTGCCAGAGACACCTAATTGTGTTAATTTGTCACCATAACTTTTTCATATAACTTTTTTTTTTGTACATTTCACATTCATTTTGACATATTTTTGTGCTGTAATTTGAAGTATTTACAACACACATATGGATTATATGAGTAAATATGATCCTTCTTGATGTAATACGTATAATAAAACATTAAAAATGTTGTTTTCATTCACACACACACACACACACACAGCTGGTACAGATACAAATAAAATGAGATTAACTTGTTCCTCTTAATATTAAAGTGATGCCAGTGAAGGAATTTACAAAAAAAAAATGCCTAATAATAATAATATTAATAAAAATAAATATAAAATGCTGTTTTGACTCGATTTTCAAACTAAATATGGAAAACGTGTTATATTTTTCTTTGTGCCCCTTATTATCGTTCTGTCACAAGTCAAGTAGAAGAACATTCATTTCTAGAAGTTTTCACTTTTATTTTAACATGAAACGAAACGAACACATCAAATTTGTTCCGTATTTTCTTTTTTTAATATAAATAAAATGAATGTAGTTCAATTTAAAATAAAATTTTATGTTACAACTGAAACCGTATTGTCCCAGAAATCAACCAAACCAAACCGACTGAAAAGAAAAACCATTGTCTTAATAAGAATGAGCCCATTTTTTAGACATGATTCGAATTTTGAACTGTTATAAAAATACGTGTGTGTGTGTGTGTGTTGGTGTATAAAACTTTTTTTTCTTTGACTTGACTTGAATTTTTTTTCACTACCAAAAAATGAACATAAAAGAAAATAACGAAGGGAAAGAAGTGCGTAACGTAATAAAATGCTCAAGTTAAAGTAAAATAAAAGGAAAAACACACAAAAACGGTAGTTGTTACTTGTTAAACAACAAGGAAAAAGACGAAATACACACAAACAAATTTTAACATGAAGAAAACCTTAATTTTTATTATTTTCGTTTTCATTTTGTTGCTTGTGGTACAATAATAATGTTTTAATATCTCACAATCTAACTGTAGCTTTTACTTGAATTTTATTGTCAATTTTAACTCAAATTTCTATGGAAACAGAGAGAGGAGAAAAAAAAACATAAAAGAAAAGAACAAGTCTGTCACAAACACTTGTTTCTTAGCAATGAAACCACCTTACATTAAATTTTTATTTTATCATTGTATTTTTTTTCTATTTAAACGGAAAACACCAAAAAAAAAATAATTTAAAATTACCACACATTACATTAAGAGTTTTCATGAAGTTTTTCGTGTTTATGAAAAGGAAAAAAACATTTTACAATAATAATAATAATCGTAATATTAAATGTTGATTGGTGTCGATTTTTGTTTGGAATTTAACGTTGCATGTAGTGATATGCTTAAAACTTGAGTGTACATTGAATAGAAGATGCAATTTCTTGACCGTGTTGAAATATCTTACGAATTAGAGGAAATTCCTACGAATTTTTAAAGCATCGCCTTAAAACATTTCCCTTATAATATCCCCTGTTTGTTCGACTGTATCTAGTCCTTCGTTTTCCACTATTTTTTTGTGGAATTTTTACCAATCGCCAGAAAAAATCATATCTAAAGGGCTTTCTCGATTTAGAACGGTACGACGAATTTTTCATGGGTTTTTGAGCGTGCCGAACAAACATGGGAAATTATAAGAGAAATTTTTTAAGGCGTTGCTTTAAAAATTTGTAGAAATTTCCTTTAATTCGTAGGATATTTTGACACGGTAATTTCTTGTGGCTTGAATTCGTTTATGGACCTTGAAAGAGCTTTCAGTCCTTAAAATTCGATTAGCTCGCTTGAAATTGACCCAGCTCTCATTCACAGCTCTCTCTTCTAATTTAATTTCAATAAATCATAACAAATTATCACCTAATTTAATCCAGAGCAACATAAAAAAAAGGAAAATGAATCCCTGATAATCATAATCATGCAATTTTCCGCTACTTTTATCATTTTCAATACAAAACATATCCATAACACTTTACTTTATTCACAAACACTTAAATCGAGACTCCATTTTCATTTATCATTCATACATCTTGCTAAGTGAAGAGAAGAGAAAAGGAGGATACAACATTTTCATATAGTGTATAGTAGTAAAAAATATAATTCAATTTTTTACACTTCCATGCATCATGTATATCAGTTTTCTCCTTTTTTTATTGCACAATGTATCTTTCATGTATAAAATAACAAATAATTCTTCATTGTCATATTCAGACAGCAAAAGCTATTGCAATCAAGTCGATGTCAAAACAACAATTTTTTTTTTGTATCATATAATATGAAAAATATAAGGATACACAGATAACTTGGGTCTGTGAGTAAATTGAACTTCCTGATAAATATGAAAGAAAAAAAGAAGCAACTCTTAACAAGAGAGTGCTTGCTGTTATTATGATTATTTTGATCATCATCGTCGTTGTTGTTGTTGTTGTTGTACAAGTACACTAATTCCATTGAGTGAATTGTCTTTGCATTTCCATTTGAATTGAAAAAATTGAGTATAATGGACATTTCTAAGTCATTTCCAACCGTCTTTTTCATGCAACATTTTTAGACCAACCCAAAACAGATCTCACAGAAATGCACTTATCCTAATGATTAACGATCATGTTCCAATTTTTTCCATGTACGTGTGAGTGTAATTTTTGTGATTATATTTCTCATATATGAGGAAATTCATAGAAATTACATGAATAAATACAAAGAAATTTTGTTTTTTTTCTCACTGTTTTGTTGATAAAAATATAATTGAATGTCACGTTCAAATGATCTTGGTGTTATGAGAGTTTTATTTTGTATTTTTGGATGATGATGATAAACAAGAATTATGTTGCGAAAGATGTCATTTTAACACTGTTAATTAACGTTAAGAAGATTAAATGAATGTGAAAGTTTTTGTACAATTTTTACAGAGAGAGTGAGTAAAATATTCGCCATTTTCGCGAATTTCCATCTCACATTCGAATTTTATTGGATTTTCTGTAGTAATTTCATAAAAAAATCAGCAAATTGGTTCATTACAACTTTTTTCCATTCATTTTTTTTCATTGAAATTGAATCCAACAACCTCCTTTGATAATAAACCATCAAATCAAATGAGAACCAATTAAAACTTTAAAATATTTCATTGCTTTTTATGAAATTTAAAACAAAAAATCATCTTTTTATTTCGCCATTCAATGTAAAACACTGAACTTTCAGTTTAATTAGTTTCATTATAAATTGGTTTTGTTAAAATGTCTTACTATTAACAGCAATTAAAAATTTTATGCAATTATTCTATTAAAATTAAAATAAAATAATATTGAAACTAAAATTTTATATGGAAAATGTTAGCATAGAGTGCTCTGACACCACTTTAAACCGATTTTATGTCTATTTTTACGTACATGTGTGTGTATGTGTGTGTGTGTGTGTATGTCAAACATTTTATATTCAAATTGTGCGGTTAACTCTATTATCCAATGCTTTTACTCTTGTGCTTTGTGCAAAAAAAAAAAATTCACATGAATTCCGAGAGATCGAATGAACAATTAAATTGATACGATACGCGATGGTACTTTGTTGGGGTGTCCCATTAAAATTGATAAAAAATATCTTTGAAATTTCAATTCAAAGAGCAGTGAATGATCAGGCTATTAAAATGTTCTTTTATTTTCATTATTTTACATTTAAATATATGTACATTTTATTAAAAGTTTGATTTTAAATTTAATTTCATTTATTTTACCAATTTTCCAATATATAAAATGATATTTTATACATGGTAGAGGAGCACTTTTCAAGTAAACTGAATTTAAAATATGTATTTTATTATAAAATATGTTAGATTGTTACAACAATGATAATATGTTATGTGTATCGATATCGATATCAGGCTGTTTTTGGTTTTAGATATGAAAAAAAAAGGACAAAATTTACATGGAAAGCTACGAAATGCTAAAATTCTGGTTATACAAGAAAAGAACTTCCTGAATTGTGAGGGCCATTTTGAGGGTGAAAAACGATTTCAGTTCGGTGGTTAAGCCTAGAGAACATCAGAATTGCGTATACTCTAAGTTGAAAGCACCGCTTACATCATCCCACAGTGCTTGGCCATTCACCTCGCATACAAGGAGCCTTGCTTAGCGCTTGCCAGTGGCGCATTGGCCATACGTGCGATCTGCAAATGCAAATGCCATAAAGGTCCCAGTCGATCGTCTTGTAAATTTAAAGTTAAGCGTAAATTTTAACGGAAATCATACAGAATGCCAGAGCTATTAGTAATTTTCAATCCACCCCTAGCGCTTGCGGAGCGACTGCGGGTGATCACCTGCTTAAATTTATATTTAGACACCTTTTCATTTCTAATACAAATACAAATTTTAAAATGAATTTTAATATTATTATTATTATAATAATAATAAAATAAATTTAAATTGTGAAACAGTAATTAGCGCAGGAAGGAATTAAATTATTGATATACGTGCTGGTAAATTTCACTCTAGTTCTCTCTGTATTTAAATGGAAATTTATTTTGATACAACGTCATTGTAAGGCTCTAAATTGCTGCCGTTGAAAGTTTTATTGTATTTTAATATCATTATTATTATTATTATTATTATCATGATATTAAATAAAATAAAATTCATTTTAAAATTTTCATAGTTAACATAGAAACATAATAATTTAGTGTAATATTGCGGGTGAATCATGTTAAGGTTAATTTATATGCAAAAAAATTGCAATAAATTACACATGAAATTAAATCAAATGTTTTGATATGATTTTTTTATTATTAATTGAATTTTGATTGAGTGATGCATTGCAATGAAATTCAACGACTTTTATTACAATTTATGTGTTAAGTTCTAGGGGTGAATGGAACAGTTAGACACAAATATGTAGAATCGGATTACGTTGAGTAAACTGATACGTTTAAATGAGCATTCACTTTTTATTTGGTGATGAAGATGATGATGTTGATGAGGATGTCAAAACAAATCTGATAAAATAGTTTTCCCTTTTTTGTCCTCTTTTGCTAATTCCCATTTTAACCACAAACATTTGACAACTTTTTTTCACTTTAATGTCCTGTTATATGAATATTTTGTGCTTTAGTTGACAAAAAACATAACACACACACACACACACACACACACACACACATATTGGGTAAAAGTTTTTGTCGCCCATCATCGTCATCAACAACATCATAAAATAAATCCTTCTAGTTTCTGCTTCATTTCTATTCATTTCAATTTCAATTCTAGTTAAGTTGATTAAATAAATCACAGAGAGTGTATCAAAAATAAAAAAAAACCTGTGTATTTCCATTTCAAAACTAAAACAGATTGAATCCATTTAGCATCTCTAATGATCATGTTCTTATAATTATTGTGGTTATTCTTTTGAAACCACACTCTTTTTGTGCCTATCTACCTATAAGTAGAATGTTGTTAAGTTCGTGTGTGACAAGTTTGAAATTAAATTACGGTCTTTTAACTTATCATAATAACATAAAAGAGGATTCTCATTGAAAAAAAATGGGTATCAACATGAAACTTGATGATGATGAACTGAAAGAAAATCAAATGCAATTAAGATGGTTTAGTATTTTATTGAGATACAGAGAGAGAGAGAGAATGAAAGAGGAAATGTCAACGTATCATAATTTAATCCGATTAAAAGTAGATTTATAAGAGCAAGTGATTAATGATTTTTTTTTTGGGGTATGTGTTATTTTTTTTAAAGGAAAAAGGGATGAAAATGAGGGATTTTGACATTAAATGCTAGTGAAACTATAAAAATTTGTGGAAAACTAGTTTTGAACTTTTAACTTTTAACTTTGAACGTTAATTTTGTGATTTTGCTTAAAAGAAGCTTCAAAGTATTTCGGTATAATCTAAAACAAGTGCATATTTTTACTCAGAACTTTTAGCATCAACCCCAGGATGCTCAAGCACGAAAACAAACTAAGCGAGGCAATACAAAATCTCAGGAAATTTTTTAGCAGAGAAAAAGGAAAGACCACGAAGCTCCAAAACAGACTCGGAAAGCGATCGAGTATCAGCAAGGCTTCACACGCCAAATAAGAAAAGCACGATAGACCCTTGAGATCCTTACACGTCAAAATGTGAAAGTCGATACTGATGAAAATGACATTGTCCTGATTCAAAAAGAGGGCCCACCACCTGTTTACCACAGGACCACCAAGTAACAGCTCCATCGAGCCTCAAAACTACGAGCAAGAAATCGGAAATAGTTTTATATGAGCGTTAATGGTAAAGTCTCAGCAGCCCAAAACTTCTGAAGCCCCCTGTTTGTCTAACTAGACGAAAAGGTAAAAGGTCAAGGCGCCATGATGCCACAAAATCATAAACTATGAATTTTATTTCTTTTGTTCTTAATATGTCAACCATTCTTGCCATAATTGATACATTCATTGTAATTCCTATCGATTTACAACAAAAGAAAAATCTTGTAACCATGTTGTTTAAAGGTGATAAGCCAAAAATGTTATCAAATGTTCCATAATGTATGTATGTACATATAATTTTTTATCATCACACATTTCATTCCATAGTTACACTTACTTTATTGTAACTACAATCATTGTTATCATACATAAAACATTCATTTAATGTCAGGTTGTCATATGTGACATTTGATTTATTGACCTCATAACTACCCTTTTATTTATTGGTGTAAAGTAATATTTGACACGAAAAGTTGCTTCATGTAAATAAATCGAGTGGTAAATCAGTTATTTTTTCCTTTTATTACGTAGCTTTTCCACCTGTATTGTAATGTATTTTATTTTATATTATTACTATCCAAACATTAAATATTTGTATGGAAAAAACAACATTTACATGAGTTAACCTTAATCTCATTCGTTTAATTATATGACATAACGCATGTAATATGTTGCCTTTGCTAGTTTTTTGGTGTTGCTGCATAAAAATAATGATAGTGCGTTTTCATATGAATTTTCATAATAATAAAAGGGATTTACCATGTATACGAAAAATAATGATAAACAATGAAATTGTGTGAGTTTGTTTTTTTAGCTACGTATATTTTATTTTACTTTATGTATATTTTCATCAGCTTTCTATAAACAAATATTTGTATTAATGTTGCTTTTAATACCCATTTAACCGTGTGTTCAGATAATTTTATATTGTTTGTGCATCAGATGCAATCCAAGGTGAAGGAATTGAAAAATTTCAATGAAAATTCTCTTAAGTTTCACAAATTTTGATTTAAATGTAACCCATAAAATGTATTTAAATTGAAATTACCGAAAATTTTGTAACATTTTGTTTAAAAGCCGTCTTAGGGACTAGGCCTAAATGTGCTTTCAATGTAAACGTTGTATGAATAAAACAAAATTTCAAAAATTTCCCTTCAAATAAACATTTTCAAAGTTTACAGACACATTAAATTTGGATAATCCTTTCAACACACACATATATTAAAATAAAAAAAGAAACTTTTGTTTGAAAAATGAGTTCATACCCATAACTTTTATATCTTTATCCTTCATTTATACACAATAAACTTTGTATCGCTCATGTATGAGGGTATTATGTTGTAAGAAGAAAAATAATAATAATAATAACAACAACAATGTGTAATGATAATAGAAAAGTCTTTGTTCAAAAGGAAAAAGTTTTATAAATGAGTCTTGACGTGATATAATGTGCAACTTCATCCCTTCTTCATTGTCTTTGCTTTTACATTTTATATTTTATTTTTATTACTTTATACAAGTATTTATGAGCTGTTTGTGTATGTTTTTCTAATTTATATAGATAAACATATAAATTTTCTTTACAATTTTCACACACACACATGTACAAACATTAATTTAACCGAGAGAAACATCACGTTACATTACATTTCACTTAAAAAATAAAACAAAGCCAAACAAAAAATGATGATGATATAAAAATATGTGTGAAAGACAATGAAATATTTTAAGTCATCATATTTGATCTAGTTTCCAAACAATTATCATCATTCTTCATATCACACAACAGATTACAATGCAAGGTTTCTCCGTCTTTTCATGTAATTTTCTAAGAGGTGATGCTACTATGATGTGAAATAACAATTAAGATTGATGTGTTAATTTTCTAGAAGCAATAATTATTATCATTGTCTTTGATGTTTACATTTAAGAGTCTCAAAGAATAAAAAAAAAGTGTAAAGTTACATATCCGATATTAAAATCATTATTTTTTCTATATAAAATTGTACAGAATTTGTACAAATTGAAGTCCTAAACAAAATATGTATGAACTTCAAGTGATTGATGTCGTGGAAAGGGAAATTTCACGTAACAATGAAAAAAAAATAAAATAAAATCAATTTTCACATTTTTCATAGTAACAAAACTCATTAAAATTGTATTAAAGACGGTTTTCTTTCTTAACGCTGAGAAAAGTAACATAACGTGCTTGTTTGTTAATCATCGTGTTGTTTATGTATTTTAATAATAATAAGAAGAATAAATAATGATTTTAATGAGGGATGTAATATTCACGCGAAAAATTAGTCCTTTGGTATTTTAATGACACGGAAAAAAAGTATTTTGTGCATATCGAGGCCTTGACTCAGGGGCGGATTGAAAATTATTAACGGCCTTGGCATTCTATATGATTTTCTTCAAAATTTATCCTAAACTCAACTTTTACAAGACGATCGACTGCGGCCTTTCTGGCATTTTCCAGACTGCCCATATGACAAATCCGCCACTGCCTTGACTAACTATTTTCTGAATCAGAAACGGACAATTCCTGATAATTTTTTTGGAATTTCATTAAATTTTCATTTTTTTTTTAATGAAATCACATTACATTTTAATTTTCCATGTCAAAATCGTGTCATTGTAGCCTCGATTTCCATGAAAATGTTTTTCAGTGTAAAATTTAACATCAAATATTTTTGGTAAACTCAATTTTCTTAGAATAAAAAGGTGTTTCTTCTTTTCACTTAACGTAAACTGAAAGAATTTTAAATGGAATCCATTTTCATCGACTCACTTTACAAGAATTTTATAAGATTTCACTGTAACACACAAAAAATATTATTTAAATGAAAAATTTATTAATGATTTTGGGTTGACGTAGTTATTTTGTGGTTTTTTCCACTCTTAATTAACACACAAAAAAATATAATTAATGGTCAATTAGTCACAACTTTTAATTACTTATTCATTTTTTCATATTTTAACGTAAACTGTTAAATAAGGTAAAGAAACCCACAAACAACCTTTGAAAGTAACAAGAAAAATGAGAGGAAAACAGAGAACAAAACCGCACATTAAAATAATTGAGGAAAAAAAACTCTAAGCCCTTTGATTTTTTTTTTATTTTATTTTACATATCTCGACTACACTCAATTCATATAAAAAAAAAATTAAAAACTCTTATGATGAAATAAATTTCCTTTGAAAAATGACGATATGAACCGCAAAATACAGGAAAAAGTACTTTCAATTTCATGGTAAAAAGAGACGAAAACCAGAAGCTTATTAACAAGCAAACAAGGAACAAAGTAAAAAAAAATAAACAAACAAAAAAAGGAAGAACAAACGTTCTGACATTTAAATGTTAACGAGTTGTTAAAGGTTTAATGGTATATTAATTTGCTTGAAGTTGAACAAACAAAGTAACTTGTCATCAAAGCAACATGAATTAAGGACCAAATTTAAAATGGAATGGAACCAGAAAAAAAGAGTATTTTATGTATATAATGGTTCATAAAAGGTTAAATCAAGATCAAAGAAATTGTTAAAAATGCTTAGTAATGTTAATGCACTCTCTCTCCCACTCTCTTTCTGTTTCTCTAAAACATATCAGAACAAAATATCTCAAGGACTTTCTTCATTTTTTTATTTTATTGCTGTTAAAGCATTATCTTCATATATAAATACAAAACAGTTGATAAGTATTTATGTAAGCTCCTTGTTGAGACACATTTATTAAGATTAGTCGCGTTTTATGTTTCAAAAAAAAAAACAAATAAAGCAAAATGTAATATGAAATAAAATGCGATAAATACTCATCTTTTTACAGTTCACATAAGAAAGCAAGAAGAAAAACAGTTTGAAATGAATACATTTTGTTTTTAAGTGTTTGCTCCATAATTTTTTTTAAATTTATTGCGAATGAAGGCTTATTTTGAATCGAATGAGGGATTACAATGTGAAAAGGATTGTGAAACTGTAATTTACTCAAAAAACTAGACTAGAATGAAAATTAAACAATCAAAGTTGAGCTTTAGAGGACAACTATCAAAGCTTGCACGGTTGTCATCAGTCGCAATCTTTGTGGGTTTGATCAAGGCCCGAGACCAATAAATACTTGAAATATCAAGCTTTTTTGATGTCGTTTTTCAAGATTGTTCTAAAAACTGTACTAAAACTGAACTTTTCAAGCCGTAATTTTGAATGAATTAGAAAGCTGGAAAAATCAAGAATCCTGAAATTTCAAGCCGTAATTTTACATAAATTAGAAAGCTGGAAAAATCAAAATCACGGCTTAAAATTTCAAGAATCTTGATTTTTTCAGCTTTCTAATTCATTAAAAATCATAGCTTGAAATTTCAAAAAGTCTAGTTTTAGTACAGTTTTTAGAACAATCTTGAAAAACGGCATCAAAAACGCGCTGTTTTTCAAGAATTATGTATAACCAAGGCCCCGTTAAAATTATCGTTATTTGAGGACTGCCACCCGGTTAATATTTGGATTGAGGTGATGATTTCCATGACGATCCATTAAATTCAAAATTTACAGTCAGGGGTGGATTGAAAATTATGAACGGCCCTGGCATTCTGTATGATTTTTTTTTTTTAAATTTATGCTAAACTTAACTTTTACAAGACGATTAAGCGGCCTTTCTGGCATTTGCCAGATTGCCCGTATGGCCAATCCGCTATTGGCAATACGCCAAGTTAAAATGACTTTAAATCAGCCTTAGACTTACTTTCAAAAAAGGGTTCAAAACCCACACCGATTGATGGTTCTCTTTCCAAATATGCTCTTTTGTTGTCTTTTATTTGTCTTTTGATTTGGTGTGTGTTTAATCTCAATATAATACAATGAATTAGTAGTAGATGAAAAGACAACATCCCTTTTCACTGAAATTCTCGGCTAAATTTATCCGAAAAAAATCTCAATTCAAAATTATTCAGATTTTTTCATTTTATTTTTTTTTTTGGAGGGAATGAGATCCATTTGAAATTTTGAATGAAAATACCACGCAAATTCTTTTCATTGCAAGGAAAAATGGTAACTTAATAAAATTGTGTCCTATAAGATGAAAATCTCTCTTTAAAATAAAATTAAAGGAAATTTTTCATATTATTTTAAATTAAAAACGTAAAAAAATGCGTTTGACGTCTTTCAATTAAATGTTATGTCAATCCAATTTTAGCTCACCATTAATATTAACGCATGTGCGTGTTTCCATTGAACATTTAACGTGTTTAGATTTAAATTATAATTTTATTTGAAACACATTTTCATCATTTTCTCTACACTTTTTTGTGGTTTTTTTGCCTTAATGCTTCTATAATTGAACAAGAATTTTCCGTGCCTTTTTATGTTGATAATAAATTTATGACAGATTTAGGTTTGAATAAATTTTTGATGAATGAATTGTAAAGAAACTTTTTCTATGTAAATAATCCAAGACGTAAACATCAAAAAAAAAAAAGAAAATTAATTAATATACTTTTACTTTTGTATTTTTTTTTCTTTTTTTAAAGGAAATACACAAATAATTTTATACGTCAATGTACTTTTTTCCTATTCAATTATGATTTATGTGTTGCAATAAATTAATGAAGTTAAAGGTAAAATAAAATTAAGGTTAAAAATCAACCTTTTACTCAAAAATTAATGAAGCAAAAATTGAATATTAATTTCAATTTTATTATTATTAACAATGTGGCAAAATCTGCCCACAAGCGTATTCAAATCGGCTATCAGATGTTTTGTAGTCACACCCATACATTATGTGAAATGCCATAAATAATAATTGTATAAAGTTTGCATACCATTCAATATTAAGCGGATTCAATTATAAACGTATTATTTTGTTTATAACAGTTTGGAAAAGTTTTTCGTTTGATGAGTTTACCAAAATTCCAGTGAAAATCATAAAATTTAAGAAGAAAATAATGAAATTTTATATAAATTTAAATTATGACTTCAATTCATATATATTTTTAAGTGGATTATTAACGTCAATTGAAATTGGTTGTGGATTTCAGTTTACTTTTGGATTAGAAAAGTTTTTAATTGAAAATGAAAAAATTATTGATTTCATTGATTCTATTTAAACGAAGGATTCTAAAACAATGATTTTTCTACATCTCCGGACAGGGGCGGATTGAAAATTACTAACGGCCCTGGCATTCTGTATGATTTCCTTTAAAATTTGCGCTAAACGATCGATAACACGATCGACTGCGGCCTTTCTGGCATTTGCCAGATTGCCCCTGTGGCCAATTCACCACTATTTTTTGGGTCAAATTCGCCCAATTTAGTAAAATTTAGAAAATTATCATGATTTTTGACTCACAATCAAATTTCATGAAGCTCAAATCTTACAAAACGGATCTTTAGGCAGTCAAAAATGCTTCTCATTAAATTTCGACTCTTTATTTCAATGAAATCAAATCAAATAAAACGAGAGACGTTTTAAAGAGAGAGAATCGAAAAATTAATCACAAAGTAAATAGAAAGTAAACAGATATGAATCGAATTCAAACAAAAAACTTAAATTTAAACAAATATTGACGGATTATGTCATTAAAATGAATGCAATATAATCAAATATAAGTCTTTGTTCCACTGAAACAACTCGTTTCATTTCATTTGAAAGTTTTTTTTGAGAGATTCGACCATTAAAATTTAAATTTAATCAAAATAGTTTCAAACAGTCTTCAAAGTGAATTGGATTTAATTTAAAATGGATCCAGACTCAGCCCAACAATCAACTTTATTAGTTGACCTTGTCTTGCTCGTGTGACAAATTAAAAAATAGCGTGTATCGTGACACTTCAATGCAAAAATTAACACTTGTATTATCTTAAATTGAAAATGAAAAGAAACGAAGAAGAAAACGATTAATTTAACGATAATCTAATATGGAGGACACAGCAGACAATCATAAAAATAAAGCATTATCGAGCCAACACCCATAAAAAATAACAACAACAACAATGAAATAGACTGAAATTCATAAATTTCATTTATTTGTATATTCAATTCATAGTAGTAAATTTGAATCAATAAACAAAATGTTATAATTCTATTTTCATATCATCATTTATTATTATTATTATTTTTGTACTGTGAATACAACGCAAAATATTCATTCTCATCGTATCAAACCGGGAATATTTATAACAAAAATGCGTATAATAGAGATATCATTTAACATGGTAATAAAAAGCAGAACTTTTCTCTACTCATATCCGTAAATAAACGTTAAAGTAAATAAAATAAATAGACAAACGTTCTCATATCGCGTTAAATGTACATTATTAAATTACTCACATGGAAAACATTCACCTGAATTATGGTGATTAAAGTATTTTTTTTTCTTTGACTATTAAACGCATTCAATTCAGGGCAGTTATAAATATTAAGGGTGATTCTTATCAAAATCGTTCTGTTTTTATTTTGAACACTCATTCATTCATTTTTTTCCTTGTGTATGTGTCTAGCCACGTTTATGTGCGTCCTTATGAATTTAACATTAAAATGCCCATTTAGATTAAATTAACTTGAAACGTGGTCGTGCGTGTATGTGTGTGTGTATGTGTGTGGAATAGGTTTATTCCATGATATTTAAGACAAAACCATTTATTTTATTTATTACGTTAACGGAACATTACATTAAAGCTTTATCATTTTGTTTGTTCCTTATTACTTATTTAAAATGGGATTGTGACTACATTTCATTATATTTTCATTCATGTTAAAAAGGATGGGGGATTTCAACAATGATTTCATTGATTATAGGTTGTTTTTAAATTTATTTTCAATTAGATTGTATTTTTTTCTTTCTAGGATGAGTCAATTCAAAATTGGATTTTTGTTTATCGGAACAACGGAAAAAGGGCTTCGGATTTCAATTTCTTCGCATTCATTATCCCTTTCGTACTCACAAGCTCATAAAAAGGTCGAATTTTACATGAAATCAAAATCTCAAACTTAGTGTGGATTAAATTTTCCGATTAATTTAAAGTTCACACTGAACAGTAATCAACTGAAAGACGTTTCGTGCAAAATTTATACACTCTAAGTTGAAAACAGCCCACAGACCACCCTGAATAATATGCATAGACTGAAAAAATGCCCATAATATTCGATTTTTGTTCCAAATTACCTGGAAAATCGTTAAAAATTTCATTCATTTAATGTCCTGTCAAAGTTCAAAGATCTCCGTCTGTGGACCAAGTCATTTGTACTGCGCGACGTTTCCAATTTTCAGTGTATTCGAATCCTTCTCATGGTCCGAAAAGGGATAAATTTAAACATTTAATTAAGTTTTTGTCTGTTAATCATTTTCGCATATAATAATATTAAAATAAATAAAAATCTTATCACCACACATGAACCTTTTTTCTGAGAAATTTAATATACAAAGTATATGAAGATGCTGATAATAATTATTACTTTATTTATTTTACTTTACATTTTACTTTTATAAAATAATCTCCTCATACAAGAAAAAAAACGTATAATAAAAAGAGATCAAGTAACAAGTCAAAAGTGTCTGCTTTATCTCCCACATTTAAATTAATTCATTATTATTTATTTTACGTCCATTCAAATTTATATTCAATATTTTTGTAATTAGTGAATGAAATATGAGTTTTAAATTTAATCTCAAATTTACCGTGAAATAAACACTGCAAAAAGTTGATATTCAATATGAAACATAATAATAATTGGATTAATGTCGATTAGTGCTAAATTATTTATGATATATGATGGGTTAAAAAAAAAAATAATATCCAATGATGTCCCATCCATATGTTTCATAATTTTTTATATTTTTTTTTTTATTATAAGTGTATCGTTAAAATTAAAATAAAATTTAAAAAAAAACTTTTGATTCTCTTTTTTTTTATTGAATGAACGAATATATACAAAAAATACGATGATGATATTTTTTTTTGTGTTTATGTTACACAAGGAAATAAAAATCATACACATTTTATGATGCTGATTTAATATTGGCATAAATAAAAAAAAAAATCGTTTTATTCTTCTCGTTAAATGTGATCTCAAATTTTACGAACATTTTAAAAATGAGCAATGTGTGTAAAATGATGAAAAATAAATCACATTATAAAAAAAATTAACGGTTATATATTTTTAAGATTTAAAAGATCATTACATTATTAAATTTAATGTGTGTTAAGATGAACATTATTGATAGAGAATGTATGGGTTAATGTAAATATTTACAAAAAAAATATATATAGTGGGAGAGATGTTACTTCAAATGAGATACGAAAGTCTATTTTTTTTGATTGAAAAAAAATTGTCTCATTCGCAATCTCTCCTTTTTACTCACACTCACTCTCTCACATTTTTATTTTTTAAAATAGTTCTCATTTCAATTTCATTTATATAGAAAATAAAAATTTGTTTCAACCTCTGAACACAATCGCGGTCTCAATGACTCCGTTTTCGATCCTTTTCAGATAAATTCTGAATCAGATCAACTTATAAAATTATTTGTCATCTAAGGTTACCATGTCAGACACTGAAATTCTTCTCAAAAGCGCATTTAATTTAGAAATTCACTCAAAACCAATAAAAAACAGATTGTTTAATAGATTTTAATTGCACTTGACTTTTCGAGTGAGAAATAACATAACAAAATATTTCAATAACGTATTTTTTTGAGTTATACGTTTCAAATCTTTTAAAAGTAATTTTTTATACTCATTTAATGGGTCACATGCTCTCTGACTTTCAATCTTAAAAAAAATTAAGTTCAAAAGAAATTAGTAAGACACATTTTAATTTTTTTTTTTAAATTATCGTTTTTAATGGCGCCTAAATGCGAATCAATTGGTCAAAAGTAAAACAAATTTAATCCAATTATCATGGATCGAGTGTCATAATTGGCATTATTGAAAGTGTTTCATCATCATTTAATTGGTCAGTATGAAAATATATTTTTAAAAATAAAATTTGTAATATTGTTCACTTACCGTTTACCCTTAAACGCCAACAGGTATTTTTTGTTTGCTGGAAAATTGTTGCTCACCACAAAACCCGTATTACCACCCCTTAATGGAAAATGTTTGTGAAACAGTGGAATGCTAACATCGAAATTATGTCGCATTGATTGTACACTCATACTTGCTTTTGCCAAAATTGCCTGTCCCGGATCAAAGCCCAAACTATGTTCATCATAATCGGGCCACGTCCCCGAATATAAATTAAAGATTAAATGATTTCTACCATTATTCCAATAAGGCAATCTTTGAAGACGTGAGGGCACATTTCTCACATAATCCTCACTCAGCTGATCCCGATCCAAGGTGTCAATGCCGAGCACAAACAGACACGCCTTGTCCGGATCTGTCGTATAATAACGTGATTCCTGTATAGCTGATAAAATTTTTTGATAATTTTGACTAATCGGTGGTGAGGCTCCCAGAGAATTTAACGGTTCTGGCGGATAAACGTACACTAAAAAATTATCATAGCACTTTGTAAAATCAAAACATGTTTCCATACGACAATTTCTATATTTATTATTATTATTATAAATATTATGACTATTTTGATTATCAAACAACGTTCGTTCATGTGTATTTAAACTATTTATGTATAATTTTGATTCGTGCCTTGGTGTATTAAGCAGATCCTCATTAAATATATTATCTTGCACACTTAGAAATGAATTTAAATTATTTGGATCATTTTTATTGATATTATTATTATTTTTATTACTTAATTTAACATTATTATTTCTAAACATTATAACATTGGAACTTCTAACACTTGGATTACTTTTATGATTATAATTATTTAGATAATAGTTATTGTGATGATATTCTGGATTGTGTTGTTGTTGCTGATTTGAAGGTGGAGAAGAAGAAGACGAAGACAAGAAGGACAATTTATTCACTAACAAATTTTGTAGAATTTTGAGACGATATCCGCCCAAATAACAGAGGGCTAAAAATGCACACGATAAAATCACTAAAATATATCTCTTTTTAGCCTGCATTTTGTCTAGCCTTAAAATTTTAAATTTTTTTTAATAATTAATTTTTTGTGACAAATTCTGACACAAATATTTTTTTTTTTTTTGGTAAACAACTTTTCTATTTAACACACATTTTTCTATTTATTGATTAGATTTTTATTTATTTATTTATTTATATAAAAAAGACCCAGGAAAATTATTATTATTGCCTGTATTTCTTGTACGACACAAATACACACGACACCCGACTTGACAGGCAAATTGCATTGATTTTATGTAAATTTTCACCTGAGCAACATTATTATTTTGACATTCCATTAGAATTTTGATTAAAGAAAGTAGAAGGAAGAAAGTTTTTCGTGTTCTCTTCGTGTTGTTTTACATTTTCTTGCTCATTTATCTGATAAAATTTGATTATTTCCCAATATATTTCACCATTTCTGCATAAATTTCATGAAAATTCATTGTTTATTGATAGTTTTCGTCAGAAGGAAAAACACTTGGTCGCTTTTATTTTCTCACGGTAGATTAAAATTCCTTCTTATTATTGTTGTTTTTTTTCTTATAAATCCTGTTTAAAATTCACATTTCAGGTCATTCATTTTACGATTTCGATTGTTCTGTGTTTTATTTCACTTTAATAATTGATTTTGCTTGTTTATGGGACACATGACGTTTATTTTCTAATTTATTTCAATAAAAATACGTAAAAATTATTATTTATCTGCCGGATAAAACACTGCCAGTTGTATTGTTGGAACAGAAGTGTAAAAAATATTATTTTAGAACTTCATATTGGGGTCTTTTGGTATTTGACAGCTTTTCGGCCAGGAATTTGATCAATCGTGCAGCAATCGGTTTGTTTACATCAGTTCGTGCGGTAATCGGACGTTAAAGTAGTTCAGCTATTGACGTGTAGGGGCGCTGATCAATTCAAAAATTGTTGTTGAATGTGTTAATTATGAATTTTTATTTAATTTTCATTTTCAAAGGAAAAAATCGAAATAAAATATTTTATTTGATAACTCACCATGCTTTCATGTAACGAACTGATACGGAGAATTTTTCACATTTAGCTCCATAACTCCGGAATGGGTCATCGGAGCGAGGTCGGGTTTTTTCTGTAGGATAGAGGAGCTCATGAGGATTATATCAGGATTATCAGGGCTTAGGCTCCAGAGCCTGAAAACCATAACGGTTAAAAATTTTGAAAAATTGCTGATTGGTTTTGATGAACTTCAACTCATTTGAGATTGGATTCCATAGTCCAAAAAGGGTCAGAAGCCCAAAATTTCCCAAAATGTTCAATTTTTACAATGTTATCAAATGGTGGATATTTTTAATATTCCTAATAAAATTTTAAGGTTTATTTGTATTTAAAAGTAAAATTTAATTTTATTCAATGAAACGGCTCCCATCGAAATGCACTTGCCTAAACCGCCCAATGGTTAGTATTTCTAAATTTTTTTATTACTATTTCAGTAGATTTCCAAACTTTTACATTTATTTATCTATTTTTATTTTTAACATATTTTGATATATATCCGGTTGTCATTTTCTTATTTCCCATGTTTATCCGCTCACATGCATCATCTTTATAATAAGATAAAGAATATAAGAAAAAAAATCCATATAAATAATGTGAGGTCGACATAATGAGATTTGTGTCTTCCTTTTGTTACCACCATAAAAAAAATTACATAACCAATGTTTGATATTGTGGAAAACTTTTGATTTAAATTATATGTGACACGTGGATTTCCTTTTTTTGTTTGACATTTTATTAAAAATTAATATTTAATTACTATTGCTCTATTTTTCAGAAATCCTTAATTTTTTTTATATGACTTTTACAAAGAAATTTCCGTTAAATTACAAAAAAATATATTAATATTCATCAAATAACAGTTCAAATTTATCATCACTTTAGTCATAGACGCGTTGTATGACCATCTACAGGGGCGGATTGAATTTTTTTTTTGTCTTTAGCATTCTGTTTGATTTTCTTTAAAATTTATGCTAAAATTCAAAAAAAAAAAACAAAATAAAATAAAAATTTAACTTTTACAAGACGATCGACTGCGGCCTTTCTGGCATTTGCCAGATTACTTTAATGGCCAATCCACCACTGTCCATTGACATCAAACGAAATTTATTCTTATGAAATGAAATAATAATAAAAAAAAAAATATTTTTCAGTGTTATCTTTTCATAATAATAAAAATAATAATGATATTTCCTCGTACAATCAAAAAAAATGGCATAAGAAAGAATCAAACAAGAAAAAAAAATAACTAATGAAACATTATTTCCCATTATATTTATGATATGTATCAAATGATAAGTCTATATTCTCATCTCCTTTATGATGATGACAAAAAAAATATGATTTATTATTTGTTCTTTTTTTTCACATACATACACAAATAATTCATTTTTTTGGTGTCTTTTTGTTTTGAAAGATATGAATTGAAATGAAATGAAAAAAAAATTTGAAGTGGAAAAAAAAATTGTCTCTAAAAACTAGTGAAATGAGGAAATCAAATATCAGACAAACAGTTTTTTTTTGTATGACTGTCACTGTGTGTGTTTGTTATGTTTGTTGAAAAAACACCTAATGATTATGTCCGCTGAATTTTGATTGTCTGCGAAATTTATATTATAAATTGCAATGAAAAAATTGAGAAAATGAGCAACAGAAAAAAATTGGAATAAAATTAAGATTTATGAAGAAAATGTTTATTTGTGATATGAAATGCATCGTCATTTTCAACGGAAAACATTTCACTTGAACTCTTATCTTAAACTCAAAGTTCACATTTAATATGCATTTGATTCGCAAAATTCATTTCAGAAGTTACCTTACAACAAATTTAACGATAAACATTTTACACATTTAATATTTTTGGCACTAACAATTCACATCATCATCATCATCAAGAACATCAACATGAACATATAACCATTATAACTATCTGCATCATCATGATAATAACATATGTATATAATAATTTCATACAAATTGTCGCTACTTTTAGTATTATTATTATTATTATCGTCATAAGGTGATCGTTAGTGAAAATTTGCTCTTCTAAATATTCATACTGTGAAAATGGTGGGTGGGTGAGTGAGTGTGTAAATTGTTCTTTTCTTTACTTATATGTTCGCAGTTAACGGTTATGAAAGTCACATTTAAGGTGATTGTTAATGATGTTCAATGAATATTACAAATAATAATAGTATTTTAGATGAACATTGGAATGAGGTGTGAAAATAACTGTTTTTTGAAGTTTCTGATGTCATTTCAATTTATTTTGAATTAGAATTCAATCAATCGTTACAATGAAATTTAAATCGAAATTCAAATCATTTACTTTGCTCTTAATCGTTTTAGTTTCAATTCATTTAAAACCATTTTGTGTTATGTAAATTATTCTCTCAGATTATCCAAATAAACAGGTAACACAATAAGATCCTTGTTTTCAAATGCTTTCACCTACATTAATTACTCCCTATTTGTATTTGAACTGAAGATTTTCACAACTGTTATTCACTTGTAATTTAAGTAAATTAAATGAAAATCGGATTAAAATTACAATCTCTCATTATAATAAACATGGAACACTGTAAAATCTTACTAATAATGTAAAATGCACTTTATGTTCAACATTTAATTGTATAATGAGAAAAATAATGCAATTTTATCTTGAAAAAAATTTAATTAAAATATTATTTTTAAGGAAAATAGTCTCTGATAAAATAAAATAAATAACAAGATAAAAATTTAATCCATTTACTTTCAAGACCGTGTGCAATGTGAATTTACAAAGAAAAATAGCCTTTTAACTCTGATAATTAAATCTATGACATTCCATTAACGCAAGCAAAACAATTTTCATCGTAACCACACATTTTTCCGTTTTTATTTTAACAAGAATATTATTAGCAAAGATCTTCCTTTGAATTGGTCTAATGGTCTCTTTGCTGATAATTCAAGCGAAAACAAGGAAAAAACTATAATAATCATTTACTCTGCTTAAGCACACCATTAATTTTTCCGGTTTTCTTAATATTTTATTATACATTTTTTTTTTGAACAAATTTCAACTCCTTCGTTTTCCTTGGATTACAATGAAAAAAAATCGCAATTCCACTAGTTTTGTATTGAATAGGAAAAAAATACGAAAAGAAAATACATAAAAAGCAAAGTTTTGTTCTTCCTTGGTTGGTCTCTCCCTCTCCAATGTGTCTGCTTGATTGCATTTTCAAGAATTATTTCTTATCTCTTATATTTAATTTTTTTTTCTTCCTCATTTTTTTTCATTTCAAAAAACTTTTCTGGTTTATTATACGCTGTTTATAGTTTTAAAATAAAATGGATTTCTTTTCGCTCTACCTTTACATTTTCTTGATTATTTTGTTATATTTTGTATCTAATTTTTTTTATTCTCTGGTTCATATTCATATAAATTGAGAGTGTTGTTATACAATATTTTTCATTAAATAGGTTAGATATTAGTTTTATTATTATTTTTTTTTATTATCAAAGGTGTATGAGAATGAAAATAAGGAGGAACATCTTCTTCATTACAGTATAGTGTTAAAATAAAAATGAAATTGTGGTGGATGAATTTGAATGGAAAAAAACGAACTATTTATGTTTATTCTTAAGTGCATTGACAAAAAAATGTGAGTTGAATTTTTTAAGGGCATCATTGAGGTCTCATTCAGTCTGATTGTGGTCACCTAAAAACAGGGGGTAGTCAGGTCGCTTGCCAAGAAAAAAATAATATTTCATTTTGGCATCTGGCGAATTTAAAATTTTGCGCATTTGGCAAATAATCATTTGGCGTAGATGGCATTTGGTGCATTTGGCATATGGCTAACTTCACATTTGGCATTTGGCAAATTTGGCGTTTGGCACATTTGGCGCAAGGAAAATTTGGCGTTTGGGAATTTAAAAATTTGGCATTTAGAGGGTCAATTTGGCGCGACCTGACTACCCCCTGCCTAAAAATGAAATCTGGTAGGTTCAAGGCGCTTGATGGTCCGTCGATGGATCTGAATTGGTTTTTCTTTAGTTTTTACCTCAAAATTTCGATTCCTGATTTGCATTTCTGATCCAAGTGTTTTAACGGTATTTGGGGCAACATTTGAACACAATTCCCCTTGCCATCAAGACAGACAACTATCTTAACCCAATCAAACTTATTTTAACGATGAAAATATTAAATAGAATAAAAAATTTCAAGCAGTATCATTCGTGTATTTTTTATATTAGAATAGTTCAAACTTTGCCATGCAATCAAATAAATTGCATATCTATTGAAGATAAAATAAAAATATCAGCAGAAATAAAAAATTAATACAGAGGCATTTCGTACTTTTCTTATTATTTTATTATCATACTAATTTATATTTTTAAATTTGAAATAAAAAAAAATAAGAGGAAAATACGGGATGATGAGCGTGAAGTTAGCACCATTACCAACGGACATAAATTTTTACCAGCACCTAAAATATAGCAGAACGGAGGGAATTTATGCTAAAATTAACTTTTAGAAGACTATCGAATGAGACCTTTCTGGCATTTGCCAGATGCCCTTGTGACCCATCCGCCCCTGCCCAGAACATGAAAATTTTTAACCGAATTTTAACAAATTCGATGTAAATGCTAGATTCAGTGGGTGAGCAATTTTTCGCACTGAAGCCTCAATTGGGCCAGTAAGTGTTACTAAAAATGCACAAACGAATGGTTTCAATGTTACAGTCTCGTATTTTTTAAAATTTTATAACTTTCTTTGAACAATGATGCACTTGACTAATGATATGAAATTCAATCTCTCACACCATGAACAACGTTATCATCTCAAGATTTTTCTTTAATTTGAAATGTCAAGGTCACTCTTTTTTTTAATTTTATTTGATTTTTTTCTTTCAGTGTTCATTTTCAGTGTGAATTTAATACTAGAATTTTAATTTCCAGCTGCGAATAAAAAAAATGAAATGAGAACAAGAAAAGAAATTAAAATAAAAATTAATAATAATCATAAGAAGAAAAAATTTCTGTTACGAGACTGACAATGAATTTATAACCCATAAAGTTAAAAGCAATTAACGTGACAGTTTTATTTGAATCCTCTGTTTTTAATGTCTTTTATTACATTTCATATTTTTTTTTTTCATTTTTATTTATTCATTGAAATAAAAGCTCAATTAAAGCAATTTACTTAAAAAATAAAATATCACTAATATAAAAAGATGGAATTAAAATGAGAAGAGAATAAAAAATAAAAAATATTTTTTCACACATCATAACTTTTATTGTTTTATTTCACCGGAAAAAAAAAAGTATTTTTCTGGGTTAGTTTGCAATGCAATGCAACGAAGAGGTTTTTTTTTTATTACCTTTCATGGTTGAAGAGCAAAATTTATTACAGACATTTAATAAAAAGCACACATAAAACATAATTTTATTTGAATAAAAATAAAAAATTGAAAATTGTTGCAAAAAATAATTCACTTTGGAATGAAAACTCAAAAATGAAAGAGCCCACTTCAAATCATCATTAACTTAATTTAAAATGTTCCGATGATATTACGGTCATTGTCACATAATTTTATCACAACAATACTCTTATAATTTTAAAAAGCATTTCAAAACATGAATTGTGTGTGGTTTCTATAACCTTAAACCGATATCATATATACGTAATTTCCTGTTTAAGTCGTGTTTGTATCAAATTTATATACTTTTCAATGAAAATGACTTGTAAAATCTGATAATAGACATAATAAAATGCTTTCTTGTTGTTATGAAATTTTTTTCCTTTAAACTGCTTGATATTTGATTCACGTATTAATATTTTACACTTAAGCTCAGTCCATTGTGATATTTTTTTTTCATTTTATTTTGTCATAAAATTACAAGTTTGATCCTCAATTTAGTTATGGAACGTGTTAAAATGAAGCCAATTTGGAAAATTTTCTCGCTGTATCGTAATTTGAGGATCAAATTTACAACTAGGCTCATTTCAGTCCCAATAAAAATGATTACACTTAAAAAATAAAAGTAATTATGCTCTGTGTTAAGGTTTATTTAATGATACTTTACCAGTTTTTAATGGTTGTAAAAATGCGTGTGCAAAAATTTAAATGAAACACAGTTGTGTGGTGAAAGAAAAATAGGAATAAATTCATTTTGCTGCATATGCAGTACATGAAACATATTTCAAATACAAGAAGAATATTGTTTGCACTAACGAGAAAAGTTTTATTTGAGTTTAAAATTATTGCTTGCATACTTGATCCCCCATTCAAACAATTTTATTATTTAAATCCGTTTCTTACACTTTCTCTTCGTAGTTTTTTAGTTTAGTTTATCCTAAAATATTTATATTTTATATCCTTAAATATTTACTAACTTTTTGAACATTTCTTTACAAATCATGCCAACACATAAAACGATATCAAATCCGGAAAATGACTCCAAATAACGAGTTACGAAAAACGAAGAGAGATTAACTTTATCTTATTTGTCAAAAAAATTAAATGTAAAAAAATAAACTTGGTTGGTTTGCATTTTGCCCTTAGCTTAATGTGACTTATATTAAATGCATCAATTTGAATTTTTTTGTATACGGAGTTAAAAATAAATTTCTTAACACCCTGACACATTTTCTCGGTTCCTGTCTCACTCAACTTGACAAAATAATGCAAACTTAAGCATTTAATAATATATAAAATTTATACACTCAAGAGTTGCTTCTAATAAAATGTATGTTAGAAAATGTTACGTATATCTGAATAGTTTATTTCATTTTTTTATTTTTATTTTACCGTACTTATAAATTTATAAATAATAATCTTTGTTGTGACACTGTCTTATAATATAAAGTGAACTAAATTTATATTGTTGTGATATGAAGTTGAAGTTTAAATGCAATTTGATGCATTTTAATTCAATTTTTACTATTTTCAGGCATGTGAGCATAAATAAAATGGAATGAATGAAGTGCATTAACATAATTTTTTTAAGTTTATCAAACAATATCAAACAATGAAGGAAAAAAATCATATTATTTTATATTTTTTTTTTCAATACAAAAACCTCTTCATTTACATGGAAAGGGCGGAAAACTTTTGAATTTCATGTAATATGTGTGTGTGTGTGATGTTTTTATTTTAACCCCATTGTTTTTAGTGCATTTCGTAAAAAAAAATGCACTATTACAGACGGTTTGTCCGCCGTCACTCCGTCACTCTGACACTCTGTAAGTCTGACCACTGTTTACTTAAATGAATTTTAACTTAATGGCTCTGAGATAAGGCTCAAGAATTAAACTCCAGAGTCTGAAACTGGTAAAAAGCCCAAAATGTCCGATTTTCAAATATTTATTTTTAAATTTTCAAAATGGCGAAAGTTTTTTAAACTGGCGGAAAATTTTCAAAATGGCCGTTATTTTCAAAATGACCGTTATTTTCAAAATGACCGTTATTTTCAAAATGGCGGTATAATTATTAAAATTAAAACTTAATTATATTCAATGAAACGAGTCCCATCGAAATGCACTTTTCTAAGCCGTCCAGTGGTTAGAATTTCCCATTTTTATAACATAAAGAGTGTAAGTAAATTATGTGATTTTACGTTTTTTTATGAATTTTATGTAAAGTTTTTTAAAGAAACAAGATTTTTGAACAACATAAATTTGTGATGAAAACAAAACATCTTGAAATGAGAATAAGAGATTTTGTTTTTTGAATTGTATTATAACTTTATTTAACTTTTAACCATATCTCTTGTAATGTAAGACAAATGAATGCATCTTTTTGTTATGAAAACATTTCAGATGTCAAGTCCATGTAATTTTTGAAAGAATTTAATAAATGAATGAATGGAGAGGGAAATTATGACATGAAAAGTTTTCGTTAACCCATTAACTGTACAAAGTCTGGTACAAATATTGAGTTTAAAGCAGAACTTTCTTCTAGGATTTGGTCTTGTTGCATAAGTGCTCTATTGCAAAAAAAAAATCTAGAAAGGTTTGTTTGGATGCCTTATTTTTAGGCATCGCGCTACACGTTCTATAGGTTTTATATGGATGCCTTTTTTCAGGTCTTGAGTGCCTAAATTTATGGCATTTCCGCGCAAATGGGTCAATACTTTTTGTTTCGATGAAATTTCTGTGCTTCATACAAAAATTTTACAGTAGAGCCGGTTGAAAGTGTCGTATAATGTCACAGAAATCTTGTGCAAAGCGCGGTGTTTCATGGGTTAAATTCCGTTAAGAAATTATTTCCTCGAACACTCTCAAGCTAAAACCAGTGAAAATAATGATTGATTAGGAATTTTTCAATGGTAGTCGAATGGACATCTCATTTTTATAGTCAAAAATGACTTTTCAATGTCCCATAACCTCAGTTAAGATCACATGACAAAACAAAACTTGATAAAATAAAATACTGTTAAACTTTACAATTAAATAAAAGTTAAGCATATTAAAGTTCTGAAATAAAACATCCGGTTTACAAAATACATTTAATATTTATTTAATTCCAAAAATTCATGTCACAAAATTGTTCATTTTACTTTTCTGGTTTCTGGTTACACATTTTTTTTCTAACTACATCTAACTACATTAAAGGAAATTGCATATTTGATACAGATTGTGCATTGAAAGTTAGAATGAGTAAAGAGATAATGTTTTTTTTTTTGAATGAAAAAGGAAAACTTAATTAAAATGACTTTGCAAGACAAACAAAACAAACCAAAACTTATTATCCCTAAAGGTTTTCTTTACATTTTACATTTATTTATAACATAAAATATATATTGAAGAATACACAGATAAATGAAGAACATTTCAATTTTTGGCATCATCATAGAATATTAATGCAGTTTCATATCACATGTGTGTGTATCTAAATTTTAGAGATTTTTCGAAATATTTACATTAAATCGACAATAAATATTGTTGGTAAGAATGCAATAAACTTTGTCATCATCAGTTTACTTAGACGATCATCATTATTACTATTATTTTGTATCTTGTTGTAAAATTGTATCAATTTTTCCCCAGATTTAAGTAATTGTTTGCACATGTCTTGAGGACATTTTTACAATAAATTCTATAGAAATTTCTATTTATTTTGTTTAAATTAAAATATCCCAAACAATATTGAAATACTTCATCACAAAAATTCCTTATATCAAGTTAAATTGAAATTTTTACATAAACATCGATGGAGACGCCTTGTTATTGTCAAAATTTAAATTCAAAATCAATTTTGCCTCAAGTGACAATCAAAAAAGCATACACAAAGGAAACTAAATTAATTGACAAGTATTATTTCTATAATCCTATATCAATTTACGTCATATCAAGTTAATTTCAATAGAAAACATATACAATGAGATTATTGGACAATCTTATATACCTAAGTTTTGATATTTTAATGAGATAATGTCAGAATCAATGATACTTGAAACATAAATTTCCTTCTATCCCAAAAGTGAAAATTGACATAAATCTAATAAGTATCTAACTGATTTGTTGATTAACTCGATAATAATTTTACATTGATTAATAATTAAAAGAGATTTATTATTATCATGTAATTGTATGCATTTTGAGGAAGTCATGTGTGTATTTTATGTGAATGTAAAAGATCAATATGAAAATTAATGAGTGTGTAATTAGATAAAATCGGATTGTCTTATTTGAATTATATAATTTTATATTGTAACTGAATTAAATTAAATGGATTCATTGATTTATTGTTTAAATTTGTGTCATAGTTACCGATTTTGATGAAAGTTGAAGGAAAATTCAGTGAAAAATGTGCAAATGTGTAGAAAAAAGTATTCAGAGAGAGAAAGAGAGAGTAAGAGCGTGAGATTTCATGTTACATACAAATAAAATCATGGAAATTCAACAGGTGTTTCAACATTTCAATAGCACATAAATTCAAGTTCATGAGTCCTTATCCGTTGTCATGACACCCCTCATAATAAAAACACACAAAACTTTCCCATTTCAAAAATATTTTGCTTCAATTTCATTTCATTCAAGTTTAATTTTCAAATAAAAATGGAACTCGATTTAAATAAAATTGATTACGTTCAAGTTGGAATTACCGGACCATATGCGCTCGCTGTCCTGCCTACACCGGAAGGGGACAAACACAAACAACGAGTTGCAGTTGCTTCACAGGAAGGTCACATCGTTGTATTTTCCCTCAAAAAGAACGAGGTTCAAGTTCACTTCAAAACGTTAGTTGGACCCTCAATTTCAGCCATTCACTTGGGAGGAACTGTCAATACGCTACCTGATAAGGTTTTTGTAGCATCAGAAAACCGCGTTTATGGGTTCAATAAAAAGGGAAAACAGTTTCTTGCATTTGATACTAATATGACTGAGAATATTAAATGGTAAGATTTCAGATTCAAAAAAAATTCTATAAAATTACGAATTGCATTGAAATTTCAGTATGTTCGTTCATGGAACTGATTTACTCGTTTGTGGCAATCACGTGTTCAATCATTACAAGGATTGCGTTGATAGCGGTTCATACTTGTGTGGTGATACCATTGTAGATGTCGCTGCAATTTATCTACCAAATGTAAGACCTTTCACTTAAAATTTTCAATAACTCACTCATACAAATCATTTCATTTAGACATCACGCATGGTCGTTGCCCTGGCATGCTCTGGTCGAGTGATTCGCTTACTCGAATATTCCCGTTTACGATCATCGCTTGAACTGACAAGTGTTCCTACGACACTTCATGTCCCAAATAAGTCACCTGACAGGTTATTTTGTGGTTTTGCTGATGGACAAGTTGTTGTATTTCATATAAATCCTGTGTTGATTGACATTAAACGCGAGACTGTTGTTGAAATTAATGAAAATCGGAGTGCGATTTCTTGTATTGATACATTCGATGTCACTGGTGATGGAAAAGTTGAATTGTTGGTGGGAAAAAGAGATGGCACTGTACAAATTTACTCTTTACCTGATGATAATGATATGGATTTGGGAAGTGCACTGATTTATCAAGGGGTATGATGTGAAATTTTCATTGAAATTAAAATTAAATTGAATATTTTTATTAGAACTTTGGTGAATCAATTTCATCGGTCAAAGGTGGTTGTGTGCGACAAAATGGTTACACTGAAATTGTGGTCGTTTCTTATACTGGACTCGTATTCGGTCTGACAACACAATGCATCAGTCAAAGTTTTAGTGATGTTAAGACGATGAATTTGGAAGGAAATAACAACGTTTCAACCCAAGACGACGAGTTCGAAGAATTGAATAAACGTTTATTGCTTGAACGTGAACGTCAGCGATCATCTTCAATACTCTCATCACAGCTGAATTCTTTGCCTAACATCCATGTAAATGACTCACTTATTTTGAATAAGGAAGAGGGCTCCTATGACTTATCAATTGAAATCCCAATGATTATCGATTCAATTATTTTTCAATGTGACTGTCCAATTGAGTTCCTTTCAAAAGAAAATATTGAAATTCTCGAGCCCAATGTCATCGAAGGCACACATTTCATGGCAAATTATCATGCAAAATTACCCAAAACTCGAAATGATTTCAAGTTTCGTACAGTTGAAGGTCAATATGGGACATTGCAAGCATTTGTGACGCCCGTTAACAATCCAGGACTCATTGAGGCACGAAGATATGATATTAAACCACTCTCATTACATATAAGAATTCATCGGGATTTGGATAATTTGAGACCATTCAATACGTTGACATTGAAAGGAAATTTCTCGCAAGCTGAGATGCATAGTTGGTTGAATAATTGTATACCGGAGATGCCGGAACGGATGAGTCAGGGCGAAAATGTGCCACTTTTATTTAAACATGTTTTTGTAACGACAGTATTGAATTGTGAATTTAACAAGGGAGTCGCTGAATTTAAAAGTGATAATTTATCAACAATTTCAATATTGAAGGAGTATTTAACTAAAGAAGCCACGAAAAAGAGAATTAAATTGGAGATCTCTCAAAGTGAGTTCTTTTTAATTTTAATTTCATTTCAATAAATTTCAAATTATTTTCAGATATCAACGATTTAAGCATCCCCCACATCATTAAAATCCTTGAGCCACAACTGATTGCTCATGTAGTTCTTCGTGAAGATCACAAGCTGTTACAAGCCTTACTTGAATTGGATTTGACGACTCAAGAGGAATTCGACATACTTTCACCTGAATATCAAAATATCCTCAATAACAAGGAGACTATCCTTGAATTGTATCGAAAAGATCCCCCAAATATTAATCGCTTATATGGATTTTTAACGGATTTGTACATTGATCGTTTCAAATTCAAGGGAATCAACGTTAAAACTAAGATTCCAATTTTAATTAAATTACTTGAAGAGTATCAATATGATACGATAATTGAATTTTTCCTTGGAGGAACGAAAAGTAACGAGAATTCAATGGAAAATTCATAAAATTATTTATTTGTATCAAATAAAATGGTTACAACTTTTCAAAAATAACACACCAATTTCCTTGATCGTAGTAACTTTTGATTACTTTAATTTCTGGTATTTCATTGCAAAGTGATTCCAATTCACCTTCATTAAAGACGTGATAGTACCTTAAAAATGAGGAAGACTCAGATTGAGATTTTCCTTTAAGTTTCCAAGGCACTAAGACGTCTTGATGCACGAATTGCGTTCGATTTGTGTGAACTGGTAATGAAACGCCATTTTCAAGTAGTTCAATTTGAATTTCTTTCTTATTTTCAGCTTCTTGTGTCATTTCCTCACTTTTCTTCCTGATTCGTCGATTATTTTCCTTATTTTGACGTAAATAGCTCGATTTCCTTGAATCAGCCTCCTGATTCTTAGCCCAAACATAAATCAATCCCCGTCCAGTTGGTCTTAAAATTCGTGCCATTTCCTGAATTGCCTTTTTCCTCCTTTCATGTGTCACTAAATGGTGTATTACCGCTATACTGATACATCCATCAATTGTGTTATCTTGACATGGAACCGCCAAGCAATCACATTGAAACACATTCAAATTCCTTTCCAAACAGACTTTTAACAAGCCCTCACTTCGATCACATCCAATCATGCAAATATTTGGATTAACATTCAGGTATTTTCCATTTCCACAACCAATATCAAGGAGAATGGAACCAAATTCAAATGTTTCGAGGAAGGATTTCACTTGAGGCCACGGTGAATGTCGTGTTTCACTGAAATGAGATGCAATTTCATTGTATACTGAATGCACGTTTTGTTGCTCTAATTTTGCAGCTGAATCAGAGTCAAGCTGAATATCATGCCTTGGTTCAATCTGATTTGTGCTTTTCTGAGAGTCACACAATTTTAGATATTTACAGCCGCATGGTCCTTCTCTTAATCTTAAAAACATTAATTTTACTACAAATTCTATTACAAAAAAAAACACTTACTGTCTAAATGTACACGAAACCCTCGTTCTTCGTCTTTGCATACTCAATCCTTCAGCTTTTGGAACGACATCCGTTAATCTTGGTGTTATGGAATGCGTCCACCCATATCGACTCTCAACCGACATTACCAAGAGAGATCGTTTCGGTAAGTAAATGCATGAATGATTTCCTTCATTGCGAAATTCCATCACCGTATCACCTTGAAGCGATAATGACACAATGGGATCATTAAATGGACTATGAGTATCAACGTGAGGTGGAATTCCTTGTCCTGGTTCATATTTGTTGACTGTCATTTGTTCTGGAGTAAAATATGAAAATTGAGGCATTTTTTCATGTAACCGTTCAATGACCAATGAATTGAATTCAGCAGGAATTTTTCTATCTAACGGTTTGCTTGAATCAACGGTATTCGATCCATAAATGAATTCAAATCCAAAATGCTTCACGAGACGATGTTTTAATGTGCCATCAATTGAATCAGAAACATCAATTGCTTGTAATAAAGTTTGTTCCTCTTCTTCATTGATAAAATCTGGAATCAGGAAAATTCCATCAGGGTTCGGCTTTGACCACGGATTTTCAACTCTTAAGATTTTATCACAGTAACTCAAATACAAGACAGCATCATTTTGTCCTAATGCTGCAACAGCATTAAGTTTCTCAAGAATTTTAGTTGAATCTTCAATTGTTTTAAATGAAATGAAACAGTACGATTTTCCAGGTACCATTGAAATTTCTTTGACAGTCACATCATGCTTGTGAATTTCCTCTAAAAGTCTCTCAAGTGTTAATCCCGTTAATAAACCAGCATTCAAAACAACAATGAACTGTGAAATAGTGAAATTCTTATAAAACATATTTTTGAATTTCATTTATAAATGTTACCTGTGTTGGATTATCAGGAAATTCTATTTCCATATCATTTTTGAGGAGTATCTTACATCGTTGTATTTTTCTTTGAATTTTTGATGCTTGACTTTTTGATAATTTCATTTAAACTTTAAAATAAAATATTTTTTACTTTCAATAAAGCACGCAAAACATGTGTTTTTGTTTACATTAAAATGAGTGACTTTCATATTTGAATTTCAGACCACTTTTTGACCGTTAAATTTCATTTAAACTGTCACTTATTTAACTTGAATCAGATGATTGTCAAAATTTTGACATTTCCAAAAACATTTTGAAAATAATGATGTAAAAGTCTCTTTTTTACACAAAAATATCATTTTTTGGACAATTTTAATCTAAATCACGAGTCTTCTTATTTGAAATTAAAAAGAAAAATTTAAAAATTATTACATTTGAAAGCAGCTGAATCAACATGATTAAAGGAATTGTGAGTCCTTTTAATGTTAAAAATAAAAATGTAATAAAATTTGTCCTTGAACATGAAATTTTTAACTTTAAATGGAGAACCGGATTAATAAACCTTCATTTTAAATTAAAATTGATTACATATTTATAGTTCAATGATTTTTCTTTTGGTTTTAGTTGATATTTGCAGCCGGTGTCTATTCTGGTATCTATGCAGCGTAAGTTTGAAGAAAATTATGCAAAAATTTATAATTATAATGAGTCTTTTTAATTCCAGACAAAATTATGAAGTACCACGAGTGGATGAACCGGCAGCTTTGGTAGAGCAAACAATCGAAAAATTGAAGAAATTCGCTGAAGAGAACAAGAAAAAATAAATCAGGATATTAAAAAATACATTTATACTCAATTTTTGTTAAATATATTTTGAAAACAAAAATATACCAATTTTAAGTCTAAATAGTCATTTAAAAATTATTTTATTATGAAATAAAATTAAATCATCAAACCGTTACATTAAAACTGAATTTAAATTAAATTAAAGTAATGAAACCCCTCCACCATAGTACTCAAGTCTGGATTGTGGTTCTACAAAAGCCAGCCAATCTGACGTATGTGTTGGCAATAATCCCATACTATGACACTTGTACAGAGCTAATCCAATATTGACTAGATTTCCAAGGAAAAATACAAATTTTTGTCCACCAGCTTGCGTTCCCTCAATCAATTTAAATGTTGCCTGTGTTGAAAACAATGCCTTGATCTGTCGAATTAACATCATACCCACCATCATAATGGGGAAAATTGAAATTGAATTTCCCGACATGTACATGAAAAGAAGATTCATGGGAACTTGTTTAATTGGAGCAAGGGCAATATCCCAACTTTTCTTGATAATTAATCGGGATTGGTCCTCATCTTTAGCAACCTCATTGTGACTTTGACCCACTGAAAGATTGAATCCTGGTGGCGAAGTCAATTGCATATCAGATCGTGGTCTGAAATTTAACATAATTGGTTAAAATGAATGTTTTCTGTCAAAATTTTATGAAAATTACTTGGTTGTTGTCTCCAATGACCACTTAAATTTCTTTGTTGATGATTTTGTAGCCATTTTACACTAAATTTATTGATTTAATTTAAATTTTTCTTTCTTTTTAATTGAAAAATTATCAATGTTTTGATTAGAACTGTCAAAATCCGGGAATGGCCTTGTCCATTTAGGACGTAACTACAAAATATCTAAATAACTAAAATTTTACAGAAATTTTGTTAAAAGTCGATTTCAATACAACATTTATTACAAATATATTTTAAACTCAATTGAAATTTATAACAAAAGCCATCAAAATACAAATAAAATGTCAAATTTACGAAATTTGCACAACTGTCAAAAAAGGTAACTGTCAAAATACGATGTGCCTTCTTTTATCACTCATTTCCATAGTGATGAAACTCACATGAGTTTATACAAAATAATTTTAGTCTGTTGCCAACTTTTGAATCGTCTGCACTTTTTAAATTTATCAAAATGACCTGTAAAACAATTTATTTAGTATTAATTGTTTAGGAATCTGATTATTTTACCGATAAGACACAAGTATTTGTAAAATTATATTAAAATCAAAGTAGAAGTAGCAGATAAATGTAATAAAAAGTATTGAAGGAATTTCACAACAAAAAATTGAACAAAGAAGAGAAACCTGTTGGCATCAGCAAAAAAAACAATACAAAATGTGAGTCATGAACATTAATTTTTCTTGGAATGCTGTTTCATCTGTTTTTTTTTAATTTTTTTTTAATGCAGGCCGCGGAATTTTCAACAGACAAGAAATGATCTTCCATTTTTCCCTCCAAACTTGGAATTGCCATTGTTATTTGATCCAGCTTTCTTACAACCTGAGACGGATTCCATTCGAAGATTTAAGGATAAAACTAAAGCCGCACTTCAGAAATTGTTACTTTACTATAAATATGAATGTCGATTGTACAAATCAAATTATCAAAAAATTCTCAAATTGTTGACTGAAGTTGAAGATTCCCTGGTACAGATAAAGCTGGAGAAAATAAGATTCGTAAATCGAAAGCTTAAGGTAGTGCCTGGACGTTTGCATGACTATCTTTTAAATGTAAGTTGACTGCCATTTTAACGATTTTGAAAAAAAATTTTAAATATATTTTTTTTAAGGTTACTCATGAAGAAATGCCTCATGATATTACTGAGGGTGATTCTGTCGTACTGAAAACCATGTCAGATGTCCATAACGGTATTGATAGAGTTGTGGTTCTTTCAATCACACGAATTACAGAAGAATTTCTTGAGGTTCGAACTCCAGATCGCATTTTTAGAATTTTGGATCAAATCCCTTTATATGAAGTAAAATTTCGCAAAGATCGTACCGTATTTCGTTTTGAGCAACATTCAATATTGAATATCGATGAACGTGTAATTGGCAAAGCATTATTTCCGACTGAAAGTGGTGATCCTGCCGATCCTTCAATGGAATTTGAGTGGTTGAGTAAAGCTGTCCGAACAAATCCCGAACAACAACAAGCAGTTCGGAACATCGTCAATGGGTCAGCATTTCCCGCACCTTACATTCTTTTTGGACCACCTGGAACTGGAAAAACAACTACATTAGTTGAGGCAATTGCCCAAGTGTGGAAATGCAAACCTGGGACAAACATCCTCGTATGTGCCTCGTCAAATTACGCTTGTAATGAGATATTGTCTCGTCTAATGGATTTAGATGTCATTCCAGTGACTGAAATGTTTCGGTATTTGTCAAAAAGTCAGACAAGAAAACTTGACACCATCGATGAAAGGATTTTGGAAATATCTAATATAGATCAAAGACAAATTTTTCACTACCCAGAATTGGAAAGTTTACAAAAATATAGGTTGATTTTTGTAACTCTCGTAACAGCGGGCCGTCTCACATTGAAAGGAATGGGACGCGATCATTTTGACTACATATTCGTTGATGAAGCTGGAAGTGCAACCGAGGCATCGACAATAATTCCAATTTCAGGTTTAATGTCATACGGAGGGTTTAAAAGACGAAATCACGTTGTTTTAGCTGGAGATCCCAAACAATTGGGACCAATTGTGCTTCATAGACCAGCGGAAAAACTCATGTATGGTAGATCGTTGCTAGATCGGTTGATGGAACGTGACTTTTATAAACCACATCCTGAGACGAAAAAATACAATGAAGCATGTATTACAAAACTGCTTCAGAATTTCAGATCACACAAAAATATCCTTGAAATTCCAAACAAGCTCTTTTATGATAATGAGCTAATTCCTAAAGCACATCGTGATATCACAGATATTGCATTAAATAAACGTTATCTCGTTAATATGAAAATTCCGATCATATTTCATGCAATCAGTGGTAAAACATTGCAAGGTATTGACAATCCAAGTTTGTACAACATGGAAGAGTGTGATCTGGTCGTTAAATATGTGAATGAAATACTGAAAGAAAAGTATAATGGAAAATTTATGAACCAAAATGAAATTGGGATTATCTCGCCATATCGTAGACAATGCACAGAAATCACTAAAAAGTTGAGAAAAGATAAGAAATTGTGTGATATCGAGGTTGGAAGTGTCGAACAATTTCAAGGTCAAGAAAGGTCAGTCATCATTCTTTCAACGGTCCGTTCCAACACCGATACAATTGGTTTCCTGAATAACCCGAAAAGGCTTAATGTCTCGATAACGAGAGCCAAAGCCCTCTTAATTATAGTTGGAAATCCGAGAACCTTGCAATTGGATAAGAATTGGTATACGCTTATCAAGTATTGTTATGATAACAATGTGATTAGATCATCGATGAAATTTGAGTTGAGGAAACCAGTAAGAGGGTATTACAAAGATAAGATAAAACCAATTCCAATTCGAAGAAATGGAATGACTAATGGAGTAAATCACACAACTGTTGATAAGAAATCTGATGATAGCAATCCAAATATTGATAAGTTATCAAAAAGTTTGAATAACCTCTCAATCAATGGAAATGCCAGCAAAATAACTCAAAATGAAGAAAAGATGAAACGTGATAAGCCAAAACAAGAGCAGAAAAAGACAAATTATTCAATTGTGATGGTACACAAAGATATTCCACCAACACCACCTTCTGAAGAAAGTTCTTCCTTAAACACTTCATCAGCATCTATTTCATTGATAGACGACATTGAATCGTCATTTGACAAACTCTCGGTGTCAGATGATACCTCAGATGACATGGAACTGTTAAATGTCGATGAAATTGATGAAGAAATTGAAAATAATTTCATTGCTCCAGAATTGTTGGATGACGATGAATCTTCGATTAATCATACAAATTTAGATGATAGTCAAAGTACAAAATTAGTTGATAATGATGAAACTTTATGTGATAAAACTTTAGTTACCGAGGAAAATCAGAGCGACGATACCAAAGCAGAGGAATTCTGGAAAGATTTGGGATTCAATTTTGATCAATTTGGTTTTGTACACTAGGTCATAAGATGCTCAAGAAAAGTTCTCTCTAGAATTTAATGACATAAGTATTAAATTTTTGTGCCTTTTCAGAAAATTTATGAATAAAATTATATTTTTATGACACAAAAACAGTTGAACGTAATCATTTCATAATTTACCGAAATCGTTAGGAAATCCAGTAAGAGCTGATAAATTTAAAGGCTAATTTTTCTCGTTAAATTCTAAATTTTATTTTCATACAATTTTAACAACTTCAAATTTTTAAGATCAACTTTAAGGTAACTGTAACAAAACTGATTATCGTTTAAATTCAAATTATAACAAATGATTACAAAAATTTTAAATTACATATAAAAATTCTTAATACTATCTTCGTCACACTAAAATTTTATTCTAATTCCATTTTAATATTTGTAATTGGAGACAACATTTCCTGTTTCACATTCACTTCAGAGATTGTTAATTGTTCAATTCTTTCGATCAACGATCTAAATGTGTGACTCAGTTTTTCCTCGTACGTTTGAACGGTTTTTCCATTTTCATCAACACATTTTCCATTTGGAGGTCGCAAATCAAATATTGGACCGGTACATGTCAGTTTTTCCTTGCAAAATTTTATCAATTGATACCAATTTTCATCTAATTGCAGTGTGTATGGATTTCCAATAACGATCAAGAGTGATTTTGCTCTCGTTATCGAGACATTTAATCGCTTCGGGTTGTCAAGGAATCCAATGCTTTTTGTAAATGATCGGACTGTTGATAAAATTATGACAGTTTTTTCTTGTCCCTGAAATTGCTCAACACTTCCAACTTCGATTTCTTTCCATCCAAATCGTTTGAAATTTCCTCGTAGTTCTTGGCATTGACGACGATACGGGGAAATGACTCCAATTTCAGATAATGGCACACTCTGTCCATTTATACCGTTTTTAACAATTTCACGGACATAATAAATGACTTGCGATACCTCTTTTTGATTGTAAAGACTGAAGGAATTCATTTCTTTTGCGGTACGTCCCTCAGTTGCGTGAAATATTATTGGGACGTTACGATTTGGCAGTAAATGCCATTTCAATGCAACATCTGTGATTGTTGGTCCTGCTTTCGGAATTAGTTCACCATCGTAAAAGAGTTGATTAGCACAATGCAAAATATCCTTGTGAGACCGATAATTATTTAAGAGTTTTGTGATCACTGCTTCGTTATACAATTTCGTGATCGGATCTTGTTTGTACAATTCTGTTTCCATTAAGCGTTCAAGCAATGATTTGCCCATGCCGAAAATTTCAGCAAATTTACAATGAACAATCGGTCCAAGTTGCAAAGGATCCCCTGCAATCACGATGTTGGTCTTACACGGCTCTGCCAATGAAATCAACAATGAAATCGGTATAATTGCAGAAGCTTCAGATGAACTCCCAGCTTCATCGATAAAAATATAATCAAAGAAATTCTTTTTCATTCCATTCAATGCTAATCGTCCGGCTGTTGTAAGTGTCGTTAAAATGATACGATAATGATAGAGCTCATCAATTGAGGGGTGATCATGATACCCACTCGTGAGATTCGAGATAATGATTAACTCATCTTGGATGTCATCAATTTTATTTAAAGCACTTCTCGAGTAATATCGATACATATCGTTAGTTGGAATGCATTTGAGCAATCGTGTCGCTATTTCATCACACGCATGATTTGATGATGCTGTTACAAGAATGTGTTTCTTTTGTTGTTGTTTCCAGATCTGGGCAATTGCTTCCACTAAAGTGGATGTTTTCCCAGTGCCAGGTGGACCAAAAACGATATACGGAGCTGGAAATGATGAGCCATTCACAATGTTACGAACAGCTTGTTGTTGTTCGTTATTTGATCGAATTCCTTCACTAAACCACTCATAACACACATATTTTTCACTTGCTCTACCACATTTCGATGGAAACAATATCTCATCAATTATTTTAGACTCAAGTGATGATAAGGCATATTGCCCCATTCTAATTACTGTCCGATCTTTCCTGAATTTGATGTTATACGGTGTCCATAGGGTTGTACGCACTTGATTCCGTAATTGTCGAAAAATTATATGACCATCATAGATTTTGATGATCATACATTCAATGGGTTTCCCGAGCGGATCTGACAAGTCATCGAGTATCATTGTGTCACCTGAATCGATTTCAGGGATATCTGGAACGTCATTGATCTGAAAAAAAAATTAATAAAAATATGAGAATGGACCTTAAGTGTATGTTAAAAACCTTACATCAATCGCCTTATTCCGATAATAATACTTGACTTTCTTGTTTGCAATTGAATATTCCTCCAATTTCGCCATTAAATACAAATCCTCAATTTCATTCAACAATTTCAACACCTCCGTATAATTACCTCGATTCAAATGATATTCATTTGCTTTAAATTGAATCAAAGTTTGATAGGCCTTCATTTTAGTGACATCTAAGCTTTTAATGCCATCCCGAAACAGAAAATCATCCGTGAATAATTTCAAAATATTTTTATCTGGAATGTATTGTGGAAGTATATCACGATCATAGCGTTTTTGTGACGTTCTTGGGATAATTGCCCGTTTCAAGGTGAGCACATCCGGCAAAGGGCTTTTTATGATGAGATAATGATGTTCAATGTATTCCTTGACACGTTCAGCATGAATGATAAATGAATAAATTCCACCTCTATCACTAAAATAATGTTGATTCACTGTCAATTCTATCGTCTCGTTACCACTTAAGAAGCAAGGCCAATCACATTCGAGGATTGTAATGCGATTTGTGTCATAAATTAACTGAACTTGGTTGAGCATGAGTCCTTTGCCATGCAGATTTTGAATTTTAACAATGAAACAACTGCCATCAACTGTGTAAGACATTGAGAAATGTTGCTGCGAAGTCATGTGTGTCTTAAATTCAGGGAAATTAAACATTTTTCCATGGATTTCATTGATGTGATTACGACCACCGTTTATGAAAAGACACTTGTTACACACAACACATATCGGGACGCCCATTCCAATTAAATTCTGATAATCGTGTTTTTTTGGACGTTTAATCGTCTGCTTATACTCAAATTTGGCTGGACATTCGCTGTCATTGATAAGTTGTTCCTTTTTTTCACACATTTCTATGAAAAATTTCATTAATACATATTTTGAAAATTATTTATACTCACTTCTAGCACTTTCAGCCATTTCCTCCAATTTTTTCACATCAAACATAAACATTTTCTCCTCCTTCGGACAGTTCAGTAGATACCCGTGACTATTAAGCACATGTCCAATAATATCAACATCCAAAATATTCAATTCCTTACATTTCAATTTTGTTCTCAATATTTCACGTAATCGATATTTTTTTATTTTGCCAGTCACATGGCTGATTTGATGGGTATTGAAAGCGTAGACAAGCAGTGTTCGAATTTCACTTTCAGAAAATGAACCTAAATGGAATTAAATCTTTAATTTAAAAAAAATATCAAGCCATGAATTCAATCAAAAATCTTACGTTTATTATGTACTCGACCCATTTTTGTATTGTTTCTCCTAGGTTTTGTTATCAATCAATGGAACTTTTTTCTAACGGATACGTTTTTCAATTAAAAATGATCACAAATTTCAATTTTGATTAAATTTAAATCGTTTATTGCTTAAAATTGACTTAAAGTTACTAAAAATAATTTAAATTTTAACAATTAATAAAGATTTTCTAATGTAAATTAATATTTTTTATCAAAATTAATACAAAAATCTCGTTTAATGATAAATTTTTTGACTAAAATGATACTGGTTGTTGCGTTAAATTAAAATAAAATAAAAAAGTGACCATGGTACAGTGAGAAAGACTGTCTCACGTTCAAGGGTTGTTAAATGGATGATTTCATTCAAATAAAAATCTCAATGAATCCTCGTACAGTCCAATTAGTAACATGATTCCACATCCAATTAAAATTCCAAGTATTTGAATTAAAATTTGTTTTAATCCACGATCCTTATCACGCTGCATTTCCGGTACAAGATCGGACAATGCGATGTACATGAAGGTTCCTGCAGTGGCTGCGTAAATCCACTTCGCAGTTTCACGTGTTGATACGAGTAATCCAAGGGCCATTCCTGGAATATAATAGAATGATATGATTGGGATATAAAAATATTGAAATAAAAACTCACCAATAAAACTGAGAATAGATGAAACGACGTTTAAGTGGCATGCTTTTCTAATACTGACACCTGTCTTAAGTAACAATGCAAAATCTCCTAGTTCATGAGGTAATTCGTGACATAATACTGCAAGAGCTGTACTGAATCCTGTAATAGGATCCACCACAAATGCTGCTCCAATTGCAAGGCCATCGGTGATGTTGTGCAGTCCATCACCAATGACGACCATTAAAGCAACAGGAGTCAATTTTTTTGATCGTTTATGTGTATGAGATCCATTCATTTCAAAGGACTCTTCCTTACCATTATGACTATGATTATGAGAATGGGTATGACCACCACCAATTAACGAGAGAAGATTTTCCAATGAATACATAAAAACAGCTGCCATCAAAGCACAAAGACAAACATAAATCGGTTCATTGTGATTTTCATTTCTATTGTGATCATGGAAAGACTCTTCTTCATCATGACTATGTGGCACTAGCGCATGTGGCAATAAATGCATCAAACTATCACCTAACAATGTCCCAACAGCGATTGCGACCAAAAATCCAAGCAAAATATTGTAGTTCGTCGATTTCGCTATCGGTATGATTAAAAGGCCGAATAAACCACATGCTGATATGATTGATATACTTAATGAGGCATAAATCCATGCTGAAAGGTAAAATAGTTCAATATTTCACAGGAAAAAAACAATAATTTTTTGTTACCTTGAACAATCGTGTACGTTGATTCAGATTTTGGTTCAGGATCTTCAACGCAATCATGACCATCAATTTGCACGATCAAAGCAGGACAAAGTTGCAAAAACATTTCAGGTGTGATTTTGAGGTCTTCTATCTCTGGATTATTTTCAATTAAATGTCTCTTTTTTCGCTTTACTGTTGGTGCATAGTCCTCATTTGACTGTGATGTGAGATCATTTATTGACATTGAAACAATATTTAGTGGTGATAAACAATGTTTGTGTGTTTGATTTTTTGGTACTGCTGCAATTAATAAGATTATGAAATAGAAAAAATTGGATTAACATTTTTTGCATTTAAAATTATGGGTATCATAGAGAGATAGTTGCGACTTTTATTCTAAATTCAGGATAAAATTAAACGAATCTAGGTTTCATTCTAATCATTTAAAAGCAAGTCATAACAGTAAAGTTTAATCACCTTTACTCATGTGATAAACATTCTCACTTTTATTTAGATTTCAATTAATTCTTCCTCAATACACTATTAGACAGGAATAAAATTTAAAATTGAGACCCGAAAAATGTTATTCATAATTTAATTTTATGGAATGTGCTCACAATTGTGTCCAACATAACTGTGACAAGTTCGTTACTTTTTCGTTACATATCCGTTACACATGCGTTACATCAAGACTCTCACATGAGTTAATAAACAAACTATCATTCATTGTCTACTTACTTCGTGGATGTAATAAAATCCCATCGTGTTGATGTGAATGTCCATGTAATTTTTTAAATACAATTGAATGCCATTCTGTTGTTTGGCTGTGGTTCAAAGCATCCCAAAGATTTCCTGGTATTCGGACACCTTCTGGACGATGAAGTTCAATTGTGTGATTTACACTGAATTTGAGGTTTCCGAGACCCAAATTGAACATGAGGTGTTCAAAGCCCTATAGAAATGAAATTGAAAAGTTCTGTAAAATTAAATTCACGGTTAACAGCAGCATGGTCCTATAAATTCTAATTTTATTAGGTTGCACAGAAATTTGAGCTATCACAAAATTCAACCAAAGTAAAATCATTACTGGTCAGCTAATCCTATTTTAAATGCATCACTTTAATCGCACTTAATTTCCACGAATTCCATAAAAAAAACATTTAAATCTAAATTTCAAAGTTAATACCTCAAAATTTATGATTCCCTCACTTCCATATTTATTAAAGATATGTCTAATAAATTTATTGTATTGTTTATCACTATTTTGCTGATGATCACTCTTAATTTTGTTAATATCATCAAATACTGAACTTGAATTAGAATTTCCTAGACATACTACAATAAAGTCAAGGATTAAAAACAATAACAATTTTTGTTTCATTGTACCACATTAATTTTAAGATAAACTAAAAAAATAATATAATTTTAAATAAATTTCGCAAAATGATCTTAGTTTCATAAAAGTAAAAACAAAACTAAGTTAGAATCTGAACTGTAAAGCAAAAGACTAATTGTCTCAAGTTTGTTATTGGAGCTGTGATATGAGATGATAACTTATTATTATTTTTAATTTCCTACATGATGCGAAGAGATCATAGAGAGACGCTTCTTGTTTTGATATTAAGTGATTAAGTGATAAGAGTAGGAAAAAAAACTATCTTATCTTTTGCATGTATTTGATTCAACTGAATTAAAGTACTAAAACTCTCATTTAAACACATGTATGCAAATTGAAGAAAGTTTGAATGAGATAAGTTCTCTTTGTTGATTTAAGTCGTTTAGAAATCCATCATATTATGAGATGAATGAGTAAGTGAAATACAAATTACACAGAATTCTTACCTAGTGCTTTAATTTTGATGATGCAATGAAATGAATGTGTGAGAGATGTTTTCAAAATATTTACTTAAGTTTATGAGTTAAAGTGCTTAATAGAGTGATTATTGCGTCATAATCATAAAATTTGATTGAAAAGCTCTCACTAAGGCTTTTGATTGGCATTCTTTTTCGTTTTAGACATTTTCTTCTAAATTAAAAACACATAAATCAATGTAGCTTGAAAATTAACCTTTATTTATATTTTGTACGATTATAAAATTGACTTATCGATTATAATATGATTAAATTAATATTAAAAAAACATTAAAATTCTACAGTAAAGTGTTTCAAAAAGTTTAAAAATTACTTAAATTCGATATGCACATTACGATTACACTTTATATGAACTTTTATTTATAGCGTTTCAGTGAAAATTGCACTTCTGAGAGCGGTTTGCTGTCCGTCTGGTATTTCATTTTGTAAATCTTGCCTCAAAAAGAATAAGGCTTTAAATGACATGAACCCCAATAAATTGGCTCTTAAAGGGATGTATCAAAGTCAGTAGTCAGAATCAATCGAATGTGGTTGCAAGCCAATTTCGTTGTGTTCATTCTCTCTAAATTCCTTTAATAAAAGAGCGAGAGAGAGAAAGAGTTAGAATATGTGAGAGCACGAGAGACAAAAATGGCTTCAATTTCACCGAAATGCACTTTCATACACCATTCAATGGTAATTTTCATTAAAATATGGTTTTACAAGCTAAGCTTATCACACTAAACATAATTTGAAATTGATTTTAATTATTTTAAATAATTTTTTTTGTTTTTTCACAATGAAATTGTAATAAATTTAATAATATTTTAATACAGGAAAGCACAATTATTATTGTTTCAATTAATATTATTTTTTAAAGTTAAATTACTATTTAACGAAAATCTTGGAAGAGTTTTAACTTAATCCTAAAAATTAAAATCTTATTGGTCCATTTCTCAATGAAATCTTATCAATCAATTTTTTCCTGATTCGGCACACACAAAAACAATTTTTGACAAATCAAGTTGATGCGTTGCGACGTTTCTGTTAACCATTTTTGTGGATGATGAATTGTTGCATAGTAAACGGGAATTCCAAGCAAAATAACGACAGTTCCAATTCCTGTTTCCCATGGTGATTGGTAAATTGAGCTGATTACAAGAAAACTTGCTGTTATCAAATAAATCACGGGTAGTGATGTGTTAACTTTGATTGGTCGATTAAGATCGGGCTGTTTTTTACGCAGAATCAGAAGACCTGCCACTGATAGGAGGATGAAAAGTGCTTCAACGTAACTCACGTAATTGATGAGGGAATATACGTTATCGATGAATAAGAGAGCGACGGTGATAATGCACTGAAATGAAAAAATTTGATGAATTGAATTCGAAAGTGAAAATTTATATAAAATTTACCATAAACAAAAGTGATGGAATCGGTGTAAGAAAATTGATATTGATAAGAGAAATAGCGGCAGGTAAATGTCCATTCCTCGCACCTACAAAAAATAGACGAGACGATGCAAAGATCGCACCATTCAATGAACCAAACGTTGAGGCAGCGACAAATAACGGCATTGTCCAAGCAAACCATCCTAACATTTTATCACCAAATGTTACCTTGAATAAGGAAATAAGGACAATATAATTAATTTAAAGGAAAAAAGTTTCTTAAAACAATTAAAAACTTACAGCAACAGCATCTGATGCTAAAATTTGATCAATAGAGAGCACAGAAAAATACGCAATATTTGTGATGACATAAATTATGGTAATTACTGGCATACTGATGCATATCGCTCGAGGAAGATTCCTAAAAAAAATTAATGATTAATTTAAATTACTGTCAAAATTTAAAGGTAAAAAATTTCGTAACACACTGATATGGATTTTTAAGTTCCTCTGTAACAAAATTCAAATAATTCCATCCCGAATATGAAAATAAACCGCTATAAAACGCTAATGCAATGTATCCAGGTGTTGTCTTAGATCCCTCAAACGGTTCACTCCAATGCTCAAAATGACCGGAAATCAAATAAGAGGCGCCAGCTCCAACGATAATCAGGAGTGCGAATACTTTTGTTGCAGTAAATGTGTCAGTGATGCGAGTCACCCATTTTACATTGTAACAATTTATTCCCGTTAAAAGGCCTGTTAAAATTAAATGCAAAAAAAAAAAATTAAATTAATTTAAATCAATGAAGAAATTCATCCAAGCATACATGTAATGAAGGCAGCAATTAACCTGACAGCCCAATACGGTGGATCACACATAGGCCAATACGGTTGCAGTAGATACTGGGCGAATGCTAAGGCAGTTATTGCATTTCCTGTTGGTACGAGAATCAGTAATGCAACCCAGAGATACAAAAAGGCTGGAAGGGGTCCAAATGATACACCAATATAAGCGTAATCACCACCTGACTTTGGTATCATTGTACCTTAATATGAAAGAAAAACAAAAAATGCATCATTTAATTGAGTGTGTGTGAGGCTATTATTAGAATTAATTGCATTAAAATAAATCAATGTCAATCAATGTGTGATCTTGATCTTATTAAATTAAGACTTACCAAGTTCTGCATAACATAAAGCTCCTACCATGCTCAGCACTCCAGAGAGCACCCACACAATTAAGGCTTGACCCGTTGAACCTGAATTATCTAACACACCTTTAGGTGAAATGAAAATTCCAGATCCAACAATGACACCCACAATTATTGCCACTCCATCTAATAATCCTAATTCTTTTTTCAGCTGAACTCCATCACTCGAGACAGCATCTCCGTTACTTTTGTTATCAGGCTTTGAACTTTCATCAGCGAAGAACGCTTTTGGAATTGGTTCACTCACAGCAGCGACTTTTGCCATGATTATTTGTATTTATAATTTAATAAGGTAATTTTCTTTTTATTATGTTTTATATCAAAAATCAAATTTGTTGAATTGACTTCAGTTGAGTAATAATTGAATTCAGTGTATCATGAGGATTTATTTAATATTCTCATTATGTTTCATTAATTATGTGCGAGGTTCCTATTCAATTATAGGTAAGGCGATTATTGTCATTGATTTCAATAGATTCAATGAAGATGAAATTTAATGGAGAAGAGATGAAGAGTTATAATTTAATTGAAATTTGTTCTGAAAATACAACAAAAAAATAAAGAAAAAATTAATGTAAGATTATTTTAATGATACGTCTTTTCATCGTTGAAATGTATTCAAAGTGGAATGGTATCATGATCAAATTCAATATTCCTGATTCTTAAAAGGAAAAAGATCAAATGAAATGCAAAATGGATAAGAAAATAAAATTGAAAAATGTTGAACATGGATGTAAACGAGCAATTGAGCGAATTTACGAGTCCGATATAACTTTGAAAGGAAAAATGAAATATTTGTGGAACTTAAGATGTGGAATGAAAGTTGTGGGATCAAAGATGTGGAAATTAATGTGTATAACTTGAGAGACGCACGCCGCCTGTTACTTGAAACCACATTTATTCAAAGTCGACGAAAAATATATTCAAAAAAAACCTGAAACCAGAAACAAAACGCACGTGATTATCAATTTTCTTATTTTTTCAACTTAAGAACATGATGATCACCATGTTCCACATATTTTTTGGTAGTATTTCACTCATTTTAACAAGAAACTGATTAAAATTACGTGTTAAATTGAGCAAGCAAATTCTTCTTTCATATATTTTCTTTTTATTTTGCAGAATATTACATTTCATAAGATTCCCGCATAAATTATGGACACATTTCACAAAATGATTATATGGGCATAAGAATAATTCGTGAAACGACACTCTAAAATTCAATTTAAAAAGCTAAGATACGTGCTGTGAATCAAATCAACTACTTTTTTTTTGTATTTGAAATTTTTTTGAATTTTTTATAATGGATCACAAAGAGAGGATAAGCAAAACTTGTTTGAGTTCGCAACATAACGAAGCGATTCTACTACATTCACCAAAGTCGGATTAAATTAAAGGAACATTAAAAACGTGATTTTTTTTCACATCCAATTTTTTTGACACAAGACACTCATTTTTCATAAAATATAAAAAAAAAATCATCGTCAATCAACGAAATTTCGTCTCAAGATTCATAAATCAAAATAAATTTGAAACAATAGACACAAAAAATAAAATGAAATAAATATTAAATTGTGCGTAATGAAAATTAAAGCAAACAACAATGTTTGAGTTCTAATTCCACTTAATGTATTAAAGGGCTGACATTGGCATGAAACTAAATTCAACTTATTCAATTTACATATGACGAGACAGGAGACACCCTACTCCAACATAGATCATGAATCAAATGATTAAAATTTGACTTTTATTATATTAAGCATCGTGCCTCCAAAATTATTTTGACATGATGTGTGTATGAAAAGGCAAAAAAAAAACAAAAAAAAAGTTAATAGGCATAATATTGTTTTTATTTAAATCACAAAATAATCATCAAAAAGTGACAAGTCAATAAAAAATTGAATGAGTAAGTCGAAACACTTGAATTAATTTGAAAGTTTACAATCAAAGTTTTGCAGTTCATTGACTCAAAACAATACTTTTTTTTTGTTCTTGTAAGAAAAGGTGGCAATAAAAAAAATTTACTTAGATCAACTTTGAGTTTTTATGTTAATGTTCTTATTCTTATTATAAAAATGAGAAGTACCTAATAAGACATAATTCATTAAGAAAGACATCACTTCCTTTCTATTGTTGTGTCATTGTAAGTAAGTATCATGTCTCGGTTTTTGCTTTTCATTTAAAACTTTTTTTAAATTTGAATAGTATTTTGACAATAGACCAATTTCAAGTATCAAATTTAGTTGAATTGAAGTTTAAATTTAGCAAAGTTAACGGTTTAAATTAAAAATATTGAGCCTATTAGGGTCTTGGAACTGTTTTCCGTTCGTAACCTTCTACCGTGTTTTCAAGGAATTTTCACTTAAAATTATCAAGATTTTTTACAATTCAATGATTGAAAGCAGTTCTCTAACAGAATAGGGCATTATTTGTGCATTTCGTAAGAAAAAATGCACTATTACAGACGGTTTGTCCGCCGTCACTCTATTTGTCAGTTTGTCCGATCCGGTCTTAACTCCGGAATCGTCCATCGGAGCGAGGTTTTTTTTTTGATAGACAGAGGAGGTCATAAGGATTTGTTAAAACTCATTAGTTTTGAGATTGAGCTCATGGATTGGGCTAAGAGATTAGGGTCCAGAGCCTGAAAACAGTCAAGACTCCAAATTGTCCGATTTTTTCAAATATTTTTCTTCAAAAATTTTCAAAATAGCGGAAATTTTTCAAAATGGCGGAAAATTTAAAAAATGGCGGAATTTTTCAAAATGGCGGAAAATTTAAAAAATGGCGGAATTTTTCAAAATGACGATTATTTTAAAAATGACTGTTTTTTTTAAAATGGCCGTTATACTCCAAAAGGGGGATATTTTCAGAATGATGATTTATGTCAAAATAGCGGTTATATTCAAAATGGCGGGTATTTTCATGCGGTATTATTATAAAAATAAAAATTTAATTATATTCAATGAAACGAGTCTCATCGAAATGCACTTTTCTAATCCCCCCAGTGGTTAGAATTCCCCATTTTTTTAATGCACAAAAGCTTCAACACAACAAAATTAATAATAGGTATTCTTAAGGTAACGATAGTCAGTAACTGGACCCTAGAACGACGGACTAAGTGCTCGTTAAAGTGAATATCTCTTAAAAATTTGAAAAATCAGTATTTTTTGAACTTAATCAAACCTCTCACGGTAAAATATAAAAAAATTCCACTTAAAAACAGAATTTTAACGTACATAAAAACTAAAATAAAACAAAACAAAACAATTTCTTAAATGAAGACTTATGCATTTGTACTACTAAATATTCCTTTCAACTCAGTACCTCACTAAATCACATTAAATATTTTCTATAAATAAATAACAAAATAGATAATTTGTTTATGCTAAGTTCTAATTATACACAACTCAAAAGTGCACTACTACGAAACCTTTTTTTCATTTTGAAATATTTATTACACACATTTCTTTTCGTCACACTCTCACATTTAACCCACATCACTTACACCAAAAAAAAAAATTGATAACAAAATTTCGGATTCCTTATCACCGTGTAGGAAAAGTAAACAAAAAAAATAAGGTAAAAAATGTGCATAAGTAATGCATTGATAATAATAAAATTCATGAGCTTGTAACTGATAACAAAAATAAAACATATTTTATGCATAGAAATTGTAATTTTTCTTATCAACAAAGTATCATTTGAACGTGTCAGTTCTTGACAAACTCCTACATGATGATTTTGTTTCAATTTAACTTTAAATTTTGTCGTAAAATTTCCATACGTCATCATACAAATTGCCACATATTTAATAATATTTTATTTACATTGAAAAAGGTGTTTTTAATTTTATTTTATCAATTTATATTAAAAATGATAAAAAAAAAAATGTTTTATTTATACAACGGAAATGTGTTTGTATGTCAATTCAAGAAGAAGAAGAAAAAAAGTGTATCAATAACATCTTTTTTTTTGCTTATTGCTTAATTTATTTTAATCTTATCGAATTTGCAATGTTATAAATATTCACCTTGATTATATTTGTTATCAAAATTTATTGATTATTATATTTTTTTATTTTATTTTTATTATTATTTTAATATTATATAATAATGATTATTATAATTGTTATTATTTAACTTTATATTTTTTCTTAATTTAATTTCACTTTTAAGATAAATTTCAATGAATTTTCTAAAATTTTATTATAAAATTCAATCACACACCAAGATCATGTTTCTTTTTATTTTATTTTAATATCATTGTGTGTCTTTATCCACTAAATTTATTTATTGTTAGTATTATTATACATATTATATTATGTATAAAAGGTGTATTATAATGTTAATAATAATAATTTATTAGTTTTTATCAAAAACATGCCTTTTTTATTATTTAAACTTCATTTCATTGTAGATTGTCGCACTTTTTTACTATATTAAAGTGTTTTTTTTATATTAATTTTAATGTTATAAAAAATAATAATAATACAATAAAAAACAAAACGACCGGTAAATTTAATGTTATATTTAATACAATTTGATATAGCTTCGAGCTATTGTTATTTTATTTTATGTTTTTTTTTTTATTATTTCAATGAACCGATCAGGTCGAGTATTGAAAGTAAACTAACCAAATATTCAGAGAAATATAAAATACAAAAGTTGAGAACATGTGCTTCACATGTGCACACACACATAACTGTATAATGAAAAGGAATATTATTCATATACATTCTTATTCATATTATGATACATGTTGAATATTCTTTTTAATTTTAGGTTTTCTTTTCTACTTGATGAGAGAGAATGAGCTGAAATTTGTATAATTTTTTGGTAAATTTCATTGAGAGAAGATAAATATTTTTATAAGAAGAACAAGAAATGAGTAAAATTGTAACAAAACTAACTTTTTTACTTATCTTTTCATGAATGAAACATGTCTCTTGTTAGAATGATGCTGCGGCATGATAAATTGATATTGGAAATTGCATCAGAGAATTGGTTCTTAACCTAATTTTCTTATACAATTATACAGAACTATTTTTTCCTATTATTTTTTTTATTGAAAGGGTGTATAAAAATATCGAATTTCATGTAAAATAAAATGTAATGTAAATATTGTGATATACAAAAAATTGTTCATAATTAGCAGAATCGTGTTTCACTTTCTTCAAGGAATGACACGTGAGTTTTTTATGACAATTTTTTTTTAATGTAATGTAAATAACGATTTTTTTGTCGTTAAAATAAAATCTTATTAGCACAATTTACTTTAAAAGCTGTTTAATATGCTAAGTACTCTTGTTTAATTTAACGTACGACAGAAAACCACTTGTTGGATTCTTTTTTTTTCTGTGATATTGTTCTCTCATTTATGTGGATTGGTTTTGACGTTTTTTATTATATAATGGATAAATTGTGTTTGAATTTGAGTGTGTCGTATGTTAACAGAGTATTTTACGTTAAGTGTGGTCTAAAATTAATAAAATTTCTATGTAGAATCATGGAAAATTGTTTGAAAGTTCATTAAAATTTCGTATAAATTTGGTAGGCAATTCAAAACCTCCTTAGACAAGTAGTAAATAAAATAAAAAATAAAATAATCCGTTTAATTTATATTTTGGACTTTCAGAGTCCCATTTTTACTCTCTATCTCTCTCTCCTTGTTTTTTTTTTGTCTCACCTTCTACTTTTTCTCGATTATTTTCTCACGTTTTTAAAGTCTCGCTCTCAATCTTTTTCTAATTTTTGCTCTCACTCTCCCTCTCTCGGTTTTTCTCTCTCTCTCTTTCTCTCTATTTATCATGATCTCGATTTTCTTTGTTTCAACTAAACTTAATCAATCTTCAATTTGTTATGGAAAAATGCATTTCATGTGTATATCATGAAAAATCAATTTTCAATATAAGCATACAGCAAAACTCAGGCACTGTGCCAAAGATCTAAATTATGTTACACATCCAAATGGAATTACATGAGTGATGCAATTTTTATCCATCGTTGAATGAGATAAATTTATATTTTTTTGAATTCATATGTAAAAAAAAATTTCAGATACAAAAAATAAAATAACCATAAAAAAAATAAAAAAACTCTTCAAAAATGTCATGAATTAGAACAATAAAAAAAAAGATAATGATCAACATAGAACATATCATTAATAGTATTTTAACTAGAGCCAATTTAAAATTTGGTCTACTCAAATTTAAGTTATATGGCTAATTAAGAATTTCAACTGAAACACGCATTAAATTTCAACGTCTTTATAGGAAATTATTTTAATGGAACTTTATTTTGTACATCAATTGCTTAACATTTTCTCAATGCATGGTAAATACAAAAGAATTAAAATAAAATGACAAGACTCTTTTATTGTAAATCCTAAATTTTTGTTGTTTCCATTCATCAGATCACCAAAATAATTCTATTGTAATTTTTTTCCATTTCAACTCAAAATTGTCACACTTCAAAGCCTTCGAAATTATCCATGACCATATTATAACTTTTTCATTGAAGTTTTCTATGAAGTTGAAGCTGTCGTCGTTGTTGTTGTTGTAGTGCCACTATTACTTGGAGTGTTACTTGATGCTGATGTTGGTTGTGCTGAACTTGCTGTCGGTGTTGAAGTTGGAGTGTTATTTACAGAAAATCGTCCGTGTTTTTTCATTTGATCCAATACACCAGCAAAATTTGTCGTTTTCTTTTTATTTCCAGTTTTTGGTGTTTGTGTTCTTTGTCTCATTGTAGGCAATGCAACATCATCCATAAAATCAAATTCCATTTCTTTTGCTGCTTTTGCTTTTTGTTCCGGTGTCTCAATGGGTTTAACTTCCTCTTTCCTTATTGGTGATGGAGCACGTTTTCCTGGACATTTCCATTGCAATTCAATGAACCCACCTTTGTCGAGTGTTGTGTAAATTGCATCTAATTCTTCGGGAGTTGGTTCACAATCTTCCAGCTCTGTGATGCAAAATTCTTCTTCACCCATTTTTGTAATATTTTATATTGAAATTGCTTAGTACTATTTAATTTAAGATGTAATTTAATTCATTAGTTACTTTTTTTCATTGAAAAAATTATATTTTATGTTATGAAATGAAAATAACACGTCTTTTTGTTGTATGTTTTATGTTTATCGATATCATAACAAACAAATGTCAAATTAACGCAATACAACGCAAGAAAACGCATTCATCTTTGTTTACATTTCATTTTAAGGTGACCATATGAAACATTGTTGAATTTTACTTCAAAGAAATTTCAATTATTGATTGTCATTATTGATCAATTATTGTGGATTTAAAATTTAATTCATTTTTTGATAGCTTGAATTAAATTTAGAATTGAAGTCCAGTAAAATTAAGTGATCAACTAAAATATGGATTAAATTCTCACTTGTTGAAGGATTTTTCACTTTTCATGGAATGTATGTACACAATTTTAGAAATTTCTCAATCTTTATCAATCATATTATGAATTTGATCTTGCGAATCATGAAAGAAAGGCAACAATTTTCGTTTCTGAACACATTGAAGGACTAATTCACCATCAAAAATTAAACATCGACCTTTCTATTCATAATCAATTTCAACTATATGAATTTTGAATTCATTTCACAACAAGACAAAGATTGACCTATAATCAAAATTATGTATAAAATCCTCTTATTTTTGACTTACCTTCATATTTTTCGAATAGAACTCGATTCTTACTTCAAATTTAACTGAAAGCTTCCCATTTTAGAATAGGAATTAAATTTAAATCAAAATGTTTAATTGAAAAATTTAAATTTAAAGTCCTTCACATAACAAAGAAAAAACAAAATAAAAGGAATTTTCAGTTATACGCATGAATCAATTACGAGGATATGAATGAAGGTTGTAAAATTATACGACACACACTCGTACATGCGTACACATTTATATTATACAGAAAAATATGAATGAAAAACGCTAAATTTTATTGACCATGGGGAACTCAAATATTGATTTTTTTCCTTGAAATGAAAAACGAAAAGTAAGATTTTAATATTTTTATCATTTATTTTCAATTTAATTTGTAATTTAATACATAAAATATTTGATTCATCTCTTGTTTTATAATTAATTATATAAAATTTTGATTTTTTTGCTTTCATTTCACATTATAAACTTTTGTACATTTATAACTATATTTTTTTTACAATTTTTGTATAAATTTAAAATTTTGATCATTTTTTGCACAATCTAAAGCTAATCATCCAATTTTCTGTATATTTTCATAATATAAATTCTCTTTTGATTTCATTTTTTTCTTATTATAGGCACTTTTTTTCTACAATTTTATTTTAATTTTATTATTTATTTTATTTTAATAAATTCTTTTTTGGCAATCACTTTAACAGTTAACTGTTAATCAAAATAAGTATTTTAAAGTAAGATTATTAAATGCAATTTTTTTTGTTGTATATAATTAAGTGCAATTTATCTTAATTTTATGACATTTCTTAAAAAATAGAAAATAATTTACAATTATGATTAATTTTTTATATAAATTATTAATTTTATATACATTTAAAGCTTAATCTAACTAATAATTTAAACAGTCTATGATTTTAACTCATATAAAAAAACAATAAAATGAGGTCATTTACAGTTAATTTTTAAAATTTTTTGTATAATTTACAATTTTGCTTTAATGCACTGGTGATGGACATGGTGGTTGATATTTGAAATCTGTTGAGCTTCGAGATCCAGGTGAGGGCGGACAACTACCATGAGAATTGTAGTACCTTGGAGTGCTTGGAGGTGCATAAGGTTCAGCATATGGCTCTCTATGCTTACTCGTTGTTTTTATACTTCGATAACTTTTATTACTTCTTGATGTGTAATTTGAGTCACTTTCATCACAGATATCTGTACTGCACGGTGTTGGTGGAGGTGCTTGATTAATTGACTTGTAATGTTTATATGGATGATATCCGTTATACCGCATTGATCCAATTGTTGCTGGACTTGGAGGTGGTACAGGATATCCATTTAAACTACTTCCATTTGTAGTTGAACTTGAAGCTCCTGTTATGTGATTTCGATCGTAACTAAGTGCTGAAGTACGATCATTGAGGTGTTTCAATCGAATTCCATCAACAGTGGAAAATTTGGTCATTCTAGCAATTTTATTTCCATTTTGTGTTAATGGTTCTACAGCTGCTGGATCTTCCTTTGGTTCATTTAAACTGCTACCGAGTCGTGATCGGCACGTTTGTACAACACAAGCTACAAAAAATACTGCAACAATAACACAAAGAACTACTGTGACGACAATACTTCGTGATCCGTATACATTTTCAGTTGGAACTTGAGCAACACAAACTTCAGGAGATTCGTCAGCACCATCAGCACACTGTTCCCATCCATCACACAGTTGTGTTGCTGAAATACACACGCCATTTCCAGGACATTGATAATCAGTTGGCATTTTACAGCACGATTGCTCATCATCACCTGAAATGCAATCAATTTTATCATCACACACTTGTTGTTTACTGATACATTCTCCAGATTGACATCGAAATTCATCGGGTCGACATAACGGACAATCCAATTCATCCGATTTGTCAGGACAATCATTTTGACCATCACAACGCCACGACATCGGAATACAATCTTTATTGATTTCCGATCCTAGTCCACGTCCATAGGGAGCTGCACATGTAAAATGATCGGCCCCACATGCTGGAATCGCACCACAACTACGTCGATCTTTCATTAAAATCAAGCCTTTTGGACATCCACACGTATCATCACCCTTGAAATCTGGATTATCAATGCAAATGTGAGTGCAACGAGCACCTTGTCCATAACAAATGTGATTTTCCAAGACTTTTTGGTCTGGCATCCAAATGCTTACGATATCAGTGATAGCGGGAAGTCTCTGCAATTCAGGTCGTCGCCCGTCACCACTCAAAAATATGCGTTCAAGACCTGTTTTGTCATCCAACCAATAAAGAATCCCTTCATATGGTGCCAATGATATCACTTGATTGATGTGTTCTTTGACCAGGTTTCGCCTGATAGGAAAAAAAATTATATTTAACATTACAATTCAAATAGGAATTAAATTTAAAATGCTTACTTGCTCTTTCCTCTCAAATCCATGGCATCAATTTTCTTTCCATGTGCATAAAACACCAAATTTAGCTGAGGATCCACACAAATTGCCGTTACTCCTTCTAATTTTGATATTAATTGTACACGATCACTTCCATCGAGTCGTGATCGGTAAATGGCTTGTTGCGATCCGGCATCTGTCCAAAAGAGGAGGCGTTTAATTGTATGAATTGCAATACTGCGTGGCTTTTTTGATTCTCCTACATCGACATTTCCAATATTTGAACCATCACTTAAACTAAATTGTATGAAAAGAATATTTATTGAGACGTTAAAGATAATTAAATTTAATTTTAAAATTACCTTGTAATATTGATAGAATTTGCTCTGGAACAAGACCAGAATAAGAGTCTTCCAACGATCTCAATAGCCAAGTCAAATGGTTGAGATCCGCCTGGAACGAATATTTCTGGCTTTGATCCGTTTATCTTGGCTTGTTTAATGGTTGAAGATCTGCCATCAATCTATTGAAATGAAAATAAGAGTAATTAAATGACATTTTTGATCCTAATTTGAGATTACTTACCCAGTAAAGATGCTGATTAATTGGATCAAATTCAACAGCTCTCACATTTTTGGCATTCACAGGCAGCGGCGTATCAGGTGCATCTGAGGTGTTTGGAAGTAATCGTCCAAATGCATTCTTTTGACTATAAATCAAGTAATTTCTCGGTGGGATACAAGTTGTGCCATCTCCTGCGAGCGTGTAATGAGTTGGGCATGCACAGGTCATTCGTTTATTTCCAGGTAATGCAAGACATAAATGTGAACATCCTCCATTATTGCGAGCACACGCATTGGCTCCAGTTTGTTTTGATGGATGAAATATTTGTAAAGCATTCACATATTCACCCACATTCTTATGAATTAATGTTCTGCCCCCACTGTATCCTGATATTTTGTGAATTTTTTCGATGTTACCTGTATTCCAATCACTCCAATACAGAAAATCTTCATAAATTGCAACTGCATTTGCATTAAATGTATCATCAGCTTCTCGATAAAGCACTCTTGTTCGTTTTTTACCGTCCCAATCACATGATTCAATTCCACCACCTTGACTTTGACGAGCCCAATACAATTTTCGAGTTTCATGATCAAATGTAAGTCCTGAAGGGTGACTTGCTGCCGAAATTATGGTTGTCATGTCACTTCCATCCATTGCAGCCCTTCTTATGATATCGGGTGACCATTCAGTCCAATACATGAAACCTCGTTTTGGTTCAAGTACTAAATTTTTTGGATCTTCAATTCCCTTCCAAATAAGTGCTCTTCGATTTTGTCCATCTAATCGAGCAACTTCAATTCGTCTACTTTCCGCATCTGTCCAATAAATATTTCTTCCAATCCAATCAACAGCGATACCCTCATGTTTCAAAATTCCAGAATCAATGACTTTTTCCGAGTTAGATCCATTAATAAAAGCTCTTGAAATACATTTCGCCCTTTGATCAATCCAATAAACTCTTCGCTCACTCACATCAATATCGAAATAATGCGCATCTTTCATATCCTTAAATGGAATATAATCATTATGATTTTCGTCATTATACTCAATTGATATCCTCCCAATTGAATCTAATCTGGAAAATAGGAGAAACGCATCTGGTTTCACACATGTCTTTTTATCTTTCGATAATTCGTATTCGATTTGACATCGACAAACGTAACTGGTTGGTCGTTGAAAGCAAAGTTGATTGCATCCACCATTATTATTTGCACATTCATTGGTGCCAACTGATTTATATAAATGAGCTGCACGAAGTCCCATCAATTCGGGAAGTTGATCAATTACGACTGAGCGGTCATGCCCATTTATTTTGTGTGCACGATCAATTGTCCTGTGAATTTTAATTTATTAATGTTAATTTTTTTAGTTAAATGGAAAAAAATTGTAAATCTTACCTTCGTTGCCAGTCAGTCCAATACAAATAATCTCCCATTAAACTCAAGCCAAATGGATGTGGTAAAGTTTCACTGATAACTGTCATCCTTTCAGATCCATCCATATTTGCAACCTCAATTTTATCTTCTTTAGCATCACACCAGTAAATTTTCCTCCTTTCAATGTCGAGCGTAATTCCATTTGGCCATCCCAATTCTGTAGATACCAAAACAACTCGTTCCGTTCCATCTAACGATGATCTCTCGATCTTTGGTCTCTTTTCGTCCCAATCACTCCAAAACATCCAACCTAATTGTGGTGCCAATGCAATGGCTCTTGGCTCAGCCAAATCTGTATTAATCAAAACTTTCCTAAATTTTCCATTCAATCGACACACTTCAATTCTATCGAAACCGGTGTCAGTCCAATACAAGTTCCTCGCTATCCAGTCAATTGCTAACCCGTCAGGATGAAGGATTTCAGTACTAACAACATTCGTAAGATAACTTCCATCAATACGAGCTTTTTTAATTGCCGACGACTCCTCATCTGACCAATAAATCATATTTTCAAGTGGATCGTAATCAATTGCAATTGCATACTTGACTTCTCCAAGTGAAATGTCATTCAATGTGTGGTCGGGAGTATCAAGAGATACCTTGTTAATACTGGTGCGTTGGGCAATGAAAAGCATTTCTTCTGGACCATCGGCACACTGAAAATCGTTTATTAATTTTATGCCTGTTGGACATGCACATGAATATCCCCTTTTTTGTGTGGAGGACAGGAGACATAAGTGAGAACAATTTCCATTATTAATTCCACACAAATCATTTCCTTTTGGTTGGAGATTTTCGTCCCATGCTCGAATTGCCAATGGAGATGCCTCTGAATCAAGTAGCTGTTCCAATTTATTTGTCATTAAATTGTAAGAATGCACTGTGCCATGTTCCCAATCTGTCCAAAAAAGTTTATTTGGCACATATGTAACACTATATGGATATTTCAAATTCTTAACAACAGTTCGTCGATTTGAGCCATCCAAATTCATTACATCTAAAAACTTGAAACTTCCATCTACCCAATAAATCAGTTCATTTTCAATATCAACGGCCAATCCATTGGGCCAAAATATATTTTTGTTAACTAAAACTTTTCGCGATTTCGGATCTCCATCCATACTCGCACTTTCAATCTTTGCATTTTCCCCCCAATTACTCCAAATCATCAGTCTTTTAGATGGCACTAACGCAATGGCACGTGGTTGATCCAAATCTGTCCAAAAAAGTATTTTCGATATCCGACCTTCAAGATTTGACACCTCAATACGATTCTTCCCACTATCAGTCCAATAAATTTTACTTGTATACCAATCAAATGCAATTCCATCGGGTTTATCTAATTTGGTGATTGGCTTGTAACGTGAATACACCGAAGTTCCATTTAATTTCATGCATTCAATTGCACCCAATAATTGGTCAGTCCAGCAAACCAGTTGCTTCTCAAAGAAGACATCTAAGGCTCCCGCCTCACTGAGATCATGTGTAATTGTTTGAAATGTTGGCTTATTGTGTTTACCCGTGTTGTTAACTAACCGTATATCGTTAAATGTTGTGTACAATAAAGGTGGATTACTTTGGCCATATCTAGGAGTTGCTGAAATGATAAGAAAATGAAATTAAATTAATTTTTCATTCAAATTTAATCATATGAAATTAAAAAATTGAAATAAAAGACATGACGCTCAATAAATATTTAAATTAGAAAATTATCGTGAATGTATTACAATAATAATAACAAAATTAAACCCTTGCCTTGTTAATAGACAACTCACGAGTTGCTAATCAATCAATAAATAATAAGTATGTTTGCAAAACTGTTTAACATGTTGATGATAGATTGTTTTCACCTGCATTTATTATTTATTTGAATGTATATCAGTTTAAATAGAGTTTGTATTTGAAATCAACTTAGAAGAATATTTGCATGAATGAATTTCACGGAACAGAAAAGTAAAATTAAAGGTTAAGGAACGTATAAAATTATGTGTGAATATTGAATTAAATGGATACTTTAATATTTTATCATTAAATTTTCTCTATTGGAGTCGTTAAATGTAAATTATGATTCATTTTCAAGGAAAATTAAAGGAAAAATGCTCTTTTGAGGACGATTTGATTGTGCGTCACGACATAAGTCAGTCTATTGAAATGACAGGTATTTAAAAAAATCAAAATCATTTTCACAATTTCAATAATTGTGCGTCCTTAAAGCATTGAGAGAAAATCAAAAGAGAGAAAAAGAGGGAGAGAGAGAGAAAGACAGCGAATTTCTCTCTTCCATGAATCTCAAGGCCTTAAAAATGAGATCAATTTTCTTTTTATCTTATGAAAGAGAGCCAAAAAGAGAGCGAGAGAGAGAGAGAGAGAGAAATACAATCAAAATTCAAATGCACTTCCATTCACAATTCCACGCTCGATATTTCCTCATTAAATTGACTTGACTTGAATTGAATAACTTATGATATAAAATAAAGAAAAAAAACCAGTAAATGATCCTTTTTTGTTACATCTTTAAATTTTATGACAGAAATTGCAACAATATATCGTTAAGTGTAATAATTTTCAGTTTATTTATATTATTACACTGGACAACAAATAAAAAAAACCTCTGGCTACTGGAAAATCCTTTTACAGTCTTAAAGTACAAAAAAAATAAAAAATTCTGGCGTTCACAGAAAGTCATTTAGGCTGCTAGTTTTTTTTTAATAATTTTTTGAATTTTCCTCTATTTTTCCTTAAATCATGTTAAAATTTAAATAAAAAATAAATGTTTTACAAACATAATTTGTTAATTTTCAATATAATATCCGAATTAAAGTTGTTTTTTTTTCAATTTTGAATGTTTGATATATATTTTCAAAATATACAAAAATATTGAAAAATCATCCAAAAACTGTGCAAATTAAATTGAGCACTTTGAAAATGATAATTACATGAAATATCATCGATTTGTATGAAACCTCAATTTTTTTGTATGGAAACATCAAAACTTTATTCCTAAAAATATTAAACTTTTCAGAAGAAACTATATAAGAAATTAAACTTTTCCTCTTGAAAAAAAATTTCTATACAAATCAACGATTTTTCATGTAAAAGCCATTTTCAAAGTGCTCAACTTAATTTGCACAGTTTTTGGATGATTTCTCAATATTTTTGTATGAAAACATATGTAAAACATTCAAAATTGAAAAAAAAAACAACTTTAATTCGGATATTATAGTGAAAATTAACAAATTATGTTTGTAAAACATTTATTTTTTATTTAAATTTTAACATGATTTAAGGAAAAATAGAGGAAAATTCAAAAAATTATTAAAAAAAAACTAGCAGCCTAAATGACTTTCTGTGAACGCCAAAAATTTTTATTTTTTATGTACTTTAAAACTGTAAAAGGATTTGCCAGTAGCCAGAGGTTTTTTTTATTTGTTGTCCAGTGTTATTTATTCCACTTAACATACAACAAAAAATATATCATAAAATATTGCATATACCGCACTTTTGTATACAATTTTCATGTTACTCACAATAATGAGGTGGGCAGAACTGCGATAACTATGTTGAACGTTGATGATGCTGGTTTACATTTATTTATTTATATTTTCATTTTATTCGCATGCGTTACAAAACTTTACACATAAAATTATTTATATATTTAAACATACACTGCATTTAAGAGAATATAATAAAGAATATAAATTACAAAATTTATTTAAAAAAAAAAATATAATAAAATAAGAAGAATTAAATTAACACAAGAGGATTAACAAGAGATGGCTGGTGTGTGCATAAAAAAAGTATCATGTTTCATTTTGCATTGAATTGTATTACAAATTTATAACAAATAACGTACATTTATACAATTTTTTATACATTTTATATAAAAAAAATTCATTAAGTGTCATTTTCATAGAAAGCCTTCTAATTATTACTTGTTTGTGGCATGTCTAATATATTTTTTTTAAATGTACAATGTAAAATAAGCACAGAAAGAACTTTATCATTACTTTTAACATTAAACATTAACAAAGGAGCTTAAAAGTGCTTAGGCGACATAAAACATTTATAAAAATAAGCAAACTGATTACAAGTGGGTGGAATATGGACAGTATCAAATGTCTGTCCCATTCTATTTTGTATGTTAATGCAGTTCTTGTTTTGTTTCATTTTTTTTTATTATTTTATGGTAATATAATGAATTATTTTATACTATTTTATATTTTATTAGGTGTTTATTCATTCAATTTATTGCATTTATCTAGTAAAAAATAATGCATTATATATTTTTAATTTTTTTTTATAAATTAAATGCCATTGTTCCATATAAATAAAAATAAAAATTATGCTTTCATTTAATTTGGATTAAAAATTTCTGTTTGGGAGTATAAAAGTTATGCCGCTTTATTTTACATGCTGCTTTAATGCGTTTTCAGAGATTTGACAAATGACATTTTGAGTGTTAAAGTATTTAATGTTAATTTTTAGATGAGGAAAGGAAAATTGAAAGTTTTAGGAGAATGAAAGTTCGATAATTTCTTTTTTTAATGTCAAAGATTGCATTTAAGTTAAAGAAAGGAAAAAATGACATCTTAAAGGCTATAAGAAAGTGCATTTCAAGATATTGAATGCAAAAATTTAATTCTGAGTATAAACTTTTTTTGTGGAACGTAAAACTTGGAGGTAAGCTGTGGAACGTAAAACTTGGAGCTAAGCTGTGGAACGTAAAACTTGGAAGCTAAGCTTTTGCACGTAAAACTTGGAGCTAAGCTATGATACGTAAAACTTGGAGCTAAGCTGTGATACGTAAAACTTGGAGCTAAGCTATGATACGTAAAATTTGTAGCTAAGCTGTGATACGTAAAACTTGGAGCTAAGCTGTGGAACGTAAAACTTGGAGCTAAGCTATGATACGTAAAACTTGGAGCTAAGCTGTGATACGTAAAACTTGGAGCTAAGCTATGATACGTAAAACTTGGATCTAAGCTATGATACGTAAAACTTGAAGGTAAGTTGTGATACGTAAAATTTGGAGGTAAGCTGTGGGACGTAAAACTTGGAGCTAAGCTGTGGAACGTAAAACTTGGAGCTAAGCTGTGGAACGTAAAACTTGGAGCTAGGCTGTGGGATGTAAAACTTGGAGCTAAGCTGTGATACGTAAAACTTGGAGCTAAGCTGTGGAACGTAAAACTTGGAACTAAGCTGTGATACGTAAAACTTGGAGCTAAGCTGTGGAACGTAAAACTTGGAGCTAAGCTGTGGAACGTAAAACTTGGAGCTAGGCTGTGGGATGTAAAACTTGGAGCTAAGCTGTGATACGTAAAACTTGGAGCTAAGCTGAGATGCGTAAAACTTGGAGCTAAGCTGTGATACGTAAAACTTGGAGCTAAGCTGTGGAACGTAAAACTTGGAGCTAAGCTGAGATGCGTAAAACTTGGAGCTAAGCTGAGATGCGTAAAACTTGGAGCTAAGCTGTGATACGTAAAACTTGGAGCTAAGCTGTGATACGTAAAACTTGGAGCTAAGCTGAGATGCGTAAAACTTGGAGCTAAGCTGTGATACGTAAAACTTGGAATTAAGCTGTGATGCGTAAAACTTGGAGCTAAGCTGAGATGCGTAAAACTTGGAGCTAAGCTGTGATACGTAAAACTTGGAGCTAAGCTGAGATGCGTAAAACTTGGAGCTAAGCTGAGATGCGTAAAACTTGGAGCTAACCTGTGGGACGTAAAACTTGGAGCTAAGCTGTGCGACGTAAAACTTGGAGCTAAGCTGTGGAACTTAAAACTTGGAGCTAAACTGTTGAACGTAAAACTTGGAAGCTAAGTTGTTGAACGTAAAACTGGAGCTAAGCTGTGGAACGTAAAACTTGGAGCTCAGCTGTGATACGTAAAACTTAGAGCTAAGCTGTGGAACGTAAAACTTGGAGCTAAGGTGTGGAAAGTAAAACTTGGAGGTAAGCTGTTGAAAAAGAGCTGTAGAACTAGATTTTTAAAGTTAAGTGGTCAAAATTCCTGTTTTCAACGGCAATTAAAAGCAGACAGTTGCAAAATCAGTGTCAAAATCACAAATTTTCCTTCAAATCAACCGTAAAGTACAATAAAATTTCTTCCATTACTCACTTCAATTCCAGAAATTCTATCATTTTATTACAACTAAGCAAAACTTGAATACAAATTACTTTGCACTTAATTCAATAAATAAACTAATGGTTTAAATTAATAAAACGAGCACTTCATGATTTGCATAGATAATGAGTTATGACTATTTATTAATATTATAACCGTACTAACGTCATTCAATTTAACATTAGCTTTAATGTAAGTTAAGCGCCATGAATATTAAAAAAAAACAAATAAATTTGAAATTAATAAGCAATAAATTGATTAATAAATTGAACGCAATTAAAATAATGCATTTTATAATTCATTCTGTGAAACATGAATTTTTGAAGACAAACTGTGGAACGTAAGTTGTGGAAATTAATTTTTGGAGTTAAGCTGTTGAAAAAAAGTTGTGGAATTAAATTTTTAAAGTTAACTTGTCAAAATTTCTTTTGTCTTAGCCAATGAAACGCAGACCAGTGTCCAAAAAATTATGTTTAAATGTTTTTCTAATAATTTCTAATAATTTCTAATTTCTAATAATAAAAAATAAATAGCCCCTTTAAAATTTTTTCCAAAACTCTTTCAATTTCAATTTAAATTTATAAATATCAAAATAAAATACAAACAATCATCATAAACATTATTATTTATTACATACAATTTTTAACAAGGTTCCGTCATGACCTGATCAATATTATATTGAAAAAAAAAATACAAAATATCAAATGTATGTGTAAAAATTCAATGTAACACAACAACAACAAAATATCGTTACATACCACAACAGACACTTCTTACTATAAAAAGATGATACAAGTTCAATAACATTTTATGATGGTGATTATTATCATTATATTGTTATATATGTATAATATTATTATTATTATTGTCGATGATTGTTAAAATAAATGTGTTTTGTATATAAAAATACATTTTTTAACATTTAATATAAAAAATCTTATTAATATTATGATATTTTTATTTTAATATTACTGTTTATTAATAATTTTAATATTTTTTGTTTTCAATTTCATTTTATTGTAATTATTATCATTTTAATGTATAAATATGAATACTAATAAAATTAATATAATTATATTGATAAGCTTATAAAAAAATTATGAATAATCATAATTTTCCAATATTGTTCAATGTCAATGAGAATCTAAATTTCTCTGGATTAAATGCATATTTTAGTCTTTATTATGATGGAATTTTTATCTTTATTATAATTTTTATTAAGTTTAATATTCAAATAAAAAATTGACTTGAAGGCCGTTTTTAAAGAAAAGAAACATAACATAAAAAGTTAAAAAATAAAAAAAAATCCTGACACATCACATCGTTATCATTATTTACATGTGATTCTAGTCAAAATAATAAAAATGTGTAAAGATACCGATATATCCAAAATAAAATTAATAATAACACAACAAAAAAAAAAACAATAATATAAAAGAATATTAAATGGAAACCGGTTTTCTTACACATATTATTACAATAAAATGTGTGATGGATCCAAAATTTCATTCAATGTAAAATTTTTATTTGGATATCGTTAAGAATCTAATAAAAAATATTGGAATGTGCTTTCACGTACTATGAAATTTGTAAATGTTGTAACATGTAACTTAAAAAAAATAACTAATTAATTATTAGTGAACAAACAAAAAACTATGATAGAAGGAGGCATGTTTTTCAATCAGAAAAATACAAGAAAAAAAATTATGGACAGGTACTTTGAATATGATTTTATTTGAAGATAAAACAAAGTTGCTATGAAAAAATAATTTATAATAATGAGTTTTAAGTTAAAGTTAAGGCTGAAATGAAATGAAAAAAAAATAGATACAAAAAAATTATAATGATTGAGGTTATTAACACCTTCATATTCTCGTGCACAAATTAAACGATAATTGAAATCGTAGCATGATGTTAAAATGAGTTGAGGAATGAATCAGAACAAGATCTAGTTAAAATAAAAGGGTTATAGCCTGAAATTATATTTGAATCATATTCATTTTAAGACCACCTAAAGATAAATTTGTCTATTTGACCTTTAAATGAACTTTGTTTTAAGATTCATTTATTTTTATTTTGGAATCCTTGAAGAATTTTAATTAAGAATGTTAATTTTTTTTATTTCTTTTTAAACTTTGTTATTTTAAAGGTAATCTTATCATATTCAATTTATAATAAAAATAATATGAACGACACGACTCATATTAATGGGAATCCTCTTAAAACTTTCCTTTCCAAAATTGATCAAAACCTCTTTGTTTATCCATTTAATGCGAGTATCATTTCTTAAATTCAATTGCCACACCTTTGATATCACATTAAATTAAATTTAAAAAAATAAAACACTTTTATTTTATGATTAATACAAAAAAAATAATTTTTTGCACACTCTCCATTTGTATGACGATCAAATTTAACCAGATTATATTTATTTTTCCTTTTTTAAGTTAACAATAAATAATACAAATAAAATCTTTAAATTTAATTTTTACGAATCTCTCATAAAAATATCATATTAATTTAAAAAAAAAATCATAATAAAATTAAAAAATAAATATGATCTTATACAATTGAAATGGGCATTTGCTTCATCAGTCGTGTCACATTTCACACCTGTGCATAAGTTTTACAAAATAAAAAGGATTTTGAAATGAAATGAAATTGAAAGACGATGCTTTTTTATTACAATTCAAAATTACAAAATTTATATGAGAATACGAATAATGAAGTAAAAAAATTATATTGAATTCAACAACATTAAAAAAAAACATGAAAAATTATGTCTTTTTATTTCGTTTTCTTTTTTCAATCACTTCATTTATATGAATTGTAAAAAAAAAAATAAATAAAAATAAAATGTAAAAAGAGGAAAAAATTACTCAAATAAATCACTTCTGAGTAAAATTTTAAAGCAATGACATTAATGTGTACCATTAAATGTAGTGCAATACTATTGATTTTCTTCACACATCACTTCATAATTTATGCACTAAGAGTGAGGAAAAAAATGAAGGAATAAACGATATTTATCGCATAACAACATCTTTTTTGTCTTTTTTTACAATGAGATGGAAGTAAAATGATGCAAAGTGTGCAAAATAGTCTTCTCATTTTTATTAGAAAAAAGATCACGTTTATGGCATTAATTCATGTCTTGTTAAATGTCAGAATTAAATGATGATTTGTGTCATATGCTGTTTAATTTTTTTTTTTATGTGTCACAATGAGCTTAAGATAAGTTAAATTTAACCTATTAATGACCGTTACAAGTAATTTGGAGTCTGATTCGTTTCTTACATGTAAATAGAAATTCATACAAACGACTGAACCACAATGAGGCCATTTTTTCATTGAAAACATTAATTTTGCACTAAAAATTCAAAAACAAGGTATTCCAATATTAATTTTATTTTAATCAGCGTAATGACTTTGATTGTTCAGAAAAGTTGTAGGTGGCCGGATTTTTCCTAGAAGTTCTCAAAATGTTTTTTTTTCAAATTTTCAATATAAATAATTAGACATGTTTCAAAGATGTCGGGCCAGTTATTTTGTTTTTTCGATTATTATAAGAAAATTATTAGCAGAAATAAGATGGAAAGTCATGTAATTTTTTCCTCTTCGTACAAGAATTCTGTACGTATTTCTGTGGTATTATACGAAACTTTCAAACGGCTCTCCTGTAAAATTTTTGTATGAAACTCAAAATTTACATCGAAACGAAAAGTGATCACTATTACGCAAAGAACAAATCCTAGAAGAAAGTTTTGCTCTAAACTCAATATTTCTAGGAGAGGCGGTTAATGGGTTAAGAACATTTAAATGACAAGTTAACATATCGCACTAAAAAGTTGAAAATAAGATATGACAATTTTTTTTAGAATATGAATGCCACATTATGCATGTGAGCCATAATGGGTTAAATAATATGAAAAAGTCCTCTCCTTGTTTTTTTTTTTATTTTGATATTTTTTTTAATTTTAATTTTTATAAACGATTTGACACTTTAGCTACCAGTCTTTAATCGTTTCATTTTTTCAGCTTAAATTTATGGGTACAAAGATCTCTTTTTTTATTTATTTTATATTTAATATTTACGTCTTTGATAATTATTGTCTTTAAAGTTTCTTGCTTTGTTCTGACAAGGTTAATAAATTTACCACACCTTGCCTGAAAATTGTTCTCTCTTTTAAATTTCATTCTATTTTATTTTTATTTTCACATACAAGAAACAAATTAATCTTCTTATTACTGTTAAAATTTCTTCATTGATGCAAAAACTGATCAAATTGTGATCAAACCAAAAACGAATTACATTAAAAGGTATAAAAGAAAAATACAGCAGCAATTTTTTCTTATAAAGGTGATATATGACAATCAATTAATATAAAAACCATATAAAAAAATTTGGATTATGTAAAATTTTAATACCATTGAATATCATCAAAAGTTTTTTTTTTACTTTTATTTTAAATAAAAACTAATCCATAATAAAAAAAATTTCTTTAAAAATAGTTTATGTGTCGGTACCTTTCTTTTCTTTCATCTTACTTTCAATGTGTGTTTTTTTATATCATTCATAAATATTATTTTCTTCTTATTATTTGCTCTAAAACACGAAACATGCAATCCAGATCAAAATATTTTTTTTTATTCCCAACAATCAAACATACAAAGTACACGTTTAGTGATTTGAAAAGAAATTGAATTGAATATCAATTCAAAAAAAAAAAAAATGATGCATGCACGTCATTTTCATTTCAATTTGAATTGGAAAAAGACACCGCTATTCAAATTTTGTATTATTATTTAATATTTGTAGAAGAGATTAATAAAATAATATTATATTAAAAACTTTCTAAGCAAATTGATCGAACTTTGGCTTGAATTTACCTACAAAAAAATCACATTTGTCGCCTTATACTTTTATATGATTTAATTTTTTAAATTTTTTTAATTTAAATCACTAATTGGATTGGAGACGTGATTTTACATTATATGAGTCAATATTTTGACTAGAGAAAATACACATTAAAAAAAAATTGGATTGACGTAAATTTTATGTTAAAAGATGTGATTTTTAACACTCAACATAATAATTATAATTTTAACTGTCAAAATGTTTTTGATACTAAATTTAAATGAAAAAAAAAAATCTCATATATTTTGGCGCAAGTGTGCCAACTATCATAATAAACAAGTTAAAATGAGGTGTTTATTTAATGAGGTTTTTTTTCTGGGTGTTATTTTGATTTTATATTTTTTTTTGTTGACTAGTTCATAAATTTAACGCCGATTAACTATGTAACAGGTGACTTTTGAATTGGAATTGAACAGATGTTGATATAAATTGGGAAAATTTTGGCTTAATTTATTATGAGATGAGTCATTTTTGGGATTGGAAGATGTGATTTTCATTTTAAAGAGTATTCAGTTCAAATTGAAGAACGATAAAACTCGAAAAATGAGCTAATGACAATTCAAATTGTATAGAAACTTAAAAAATTCGAGTTCGACACCTCCTCACAAGTCATTCTCCTTTCAAAATCTTTAGATGTCAAATTTTCTGACGTCAAATTCCTTCTTTTATTGAAATTTTTTCCTTCATCTCTTCAAAATCTCTTTTAATATTCAAATCAAACTAAACCTCATTATCTCGTTAACGTGTCTCTAAATCTGTTGTTACCATACAAAAAAATTTCAAGTAAAGATGCATACTCACTTTTAATCTAAACACCTACTTTGAAGATGAAAGCCAGATCAAAAAACGATAAAAATACGTGAATAATAATCAAAAATAAAAAAGAAGGCACATAAAAATTGTCGATAAAATAAAATTTGAATCAAAAAACACGTATCGACCATTTTTGACTACACACACATCATCGTAACCTTTTGCCTTATATATTTTTTTTATTGATATATTTTTTTTTGTGGATTGTATTGTTATTTTAAATACATATTTTAACATTGTGTACTGATACGACACAGTTAAATACTGTATCAAAAGTCTTTGATCTTTTATTTTCTCCCGATTTTTGTTCCGTTTTCCTCTGACATTGTTTTGTGTGTGTTTTTTAATATTATATTGAAATAAAATGTTAGAACTCCATTAAAATACAACAAAAAAGTTAAATATTTCGGATATTCTCTTTCACTATACAAAAAGAAAAAAATTAAATAAAATTAAATGTTATTCAAACCTACTTAAAAGAACAAAAAAAAAACGAATTTAATTCGAAAAGGTGCGTTCCCGTGAATTGTTGTGACAGATTCATATATTCAAATCACCTTTCTATGTGTATTTTTTTCTCCTTTGAGACATTTGAAACATTTATTATAATAATGTTTAAAATAAAATGGGAATAAAAAAAAAATAAACTTCAAAGACTTCGATGTCGGAACTTGTGCATCTTGTTAATAATTATTTGAAGAGCAATAATTTTTCTGTGTGTGACATTAATTAAGGTAATAAAATTCTTCTTCATCTTCTTCAAAAAAAGGGAAACAAACAAAAACATGAGATGAAATAATAATAATAATAAAATAATTGAACTAAAATGTAATAATAATAATAAAGTAATTTTATTTGTATTTTATTTTCATTTCAACGATATGCTTTAAAATTGTAATGATCTTTTCTATTAATTTTGTTCCGTAACTAAAATTAAACTTGAAATTGATATTAAAAAAAACCCACACAACTGTTCTAGTAGTGGTGTGAGATGAGAAATAATTTTACCGACAACGATGCTTATTTGACTTTGAAATTGAGTCTGTGACATGATGATAGAGTAGCACCACACACCTTGAAGTTAATTTTCCGGTGATTAATGTGGGATTTTAATACAAAATGTTTTTGTGTGTGTGTATTTTTCCTCATATTTTTCCCATAAATGCTCATTTTATACAGTCATCATGCGATTTACATGGAAAGAAAAATTCAAATAGAATATTTAACGATTATTACATGTAATGAGAGAGGAAAAAGTTATAAAAATGACATATTTTGTGGTAAAAACAAAAATTATACATTGAGGCTTCCTGCTTTTTTCCATTTCTTTGATCTTGCATTTTCCGTCAAAGGCGCACTTCATAAATAATTAAAGAGCAGGAAAAAAATTTGTATCAACATCAAACGTGAGACTTGACCACAAATAATAATTATAAACTTTTTATTTACTTTTCACCCTTATTACTATGAAAAAAAAAAAAATAAACTGAAACTGACCGATGAAAAGAAATAATTTAAAAACAAACAAGTAAAATCATCATGTAGGTCCTTTATTGACATGCTCTTTATTCCAATTTGTCAATAAATTTCAATTTCTCTATGATTAATAGTTTTATTCCTATATTTTTTTTACAAACAATACAAAATTCTGAAGTGTTACAAACATATTTTGATACACACTAATTAATTAACAAAAAACCGACACACAATTCATTCACTGAATCGAAATGAAAATGAAAATAAATAAAAAAACAAATATTTTTTTTACAATTTTTTAAGGGGTTGGTTAATTTTATATATAATTTTATTTTATTTCATTTAATTTCTTAACAAGTTCTATTAAAAGCAATTATAGTTCAAGCGTTCAAGTAAAAAATAAAATAATAGCTAATATGCAACAATTAGTGTTTTATTTGAATTTTATTACAATTACAATCAACATTTAATATGAAACGTTTAAATTAAACAGATGTTTTAATTTCATTTCATAATATTAAATGTTATTTTTATTTTCATTATAAAATCATAGAGTGGTCAGTCATTGTTTCGAAGTAATATAAAAATTATTATTATTTTAAAAGTGTGTTTCATTGTAATGAGGTTTCAAGTGGAATTTTGAGTCTATGAATAGAGAAAAATGACCATTATTTATTTTTATGAGTTTTTCTATTATTTTGAAGTGTTTTCTATGAATTTTGAATAAGGTTCTATGTAAATAAATGTGATTATTATGCGTTTTGAAGTGCAATTTAATTGTGTAATCAAGGAAATTGGTTTGAAAAATGAAGGACGGGTCAGTTACTTAAAGGGTTAACATCGCTCAAAAGGTACTTGAAAGAGATTCGGTTGAGTTAGGTTCTACAAGGGCACCACCGCGGTCTCAAAGAGTCGTAGTGTGGTCTCCCCTATAAAAATCGAGGAATTGAAAGAGCTTTTTAGGTCGTTGTGATTACAGTGCAGGTTGAAAATGTCCCGCAAAGCAATACGCAGATACACAAGTGACCACAAAATTATTTTTTTTTGGAAAACGCTTTGAAATGGACTTGAACCGTAAACGGCCTGTGAGTGCAAAGCAGAAGACCCCTAGTTATAGAGTGAATCACTTAGCACTGTGAAGCATTTTTAATTTAGAGTGTAATCTGAAAAACGTTTAGTCGTTTTTGTAGCTTAATTTTTGACATTTTAGAACACATGTCACTGAAACGTCAAATTTGTTCAAGATCAATCCAATTCGAATTAAAATTTACCAATATTTTCGTGGTAAAAATTTTATCTTAGACTTGAAATGAGCCATCATTTTTACTAAGCCTTACTTTCCCAAAAAGATTGCTAACCTTAAGCTTATTTTTTGACAGTTCTTGACATTTAAAGGGTTAACTCCAAGAATCAAAATTTAACATTTTTCAATATTCAATGTGATTCTATCAAATTTCAGTAGATTTTAACAAATTTCTCTTCATATTTTTCATTTTATCAAAGAAATACAGAGCTTAATTCTCTGACATATTTTGGTTACTGCACTTAATTACATTTTAAATGATTTGCACATCATTTTTTTGTAATAACAATTTTCACAATTAAAAACAATACTTTTCATATTGAATTTCTTACAATTATTCATAATAAGAATCATAATGAACATGACATGTAACATAAAACATGAATAATAACTCTGAACTTTTGTTTTTTAATCATCATTATTTATAAAATTATATTAAACATTAATATTAATAATAATGTAAGGATTTTGTCCCAGTGTGCCTCTCTAATAAGAGAGATGTACACTGAAACAAAATCCATTACTCTCACGCACACACTTACGCATCAAAAAGAATGTAATTCAGTTAGTATCGAACCATTGAAATGATCACACGCATTTTTATAGACATAAAATTATATTAATTACTTACAACTAAAGATCTTAAAACTAACTTATAACTAAATTAAACTAAAATAAATAAAAGATTGAATAATGAAATGACAATTAAATAAGACAAAATTATAAAAGAAAACAAATAAAATAAGTGTAATTAAAAATAATAAAAACGTAATTGTAAAGAAAAGAATAAAAGACTTATAATTAAAACTCCACGTGTTATGCACTAAATTCCGTCGAGAACCCAAGCAGACCCAAAATAGCTCCTGACAAACTGGCATCCCTAAGGACGGCGGTAAGAATAGTGCTGAAAAATAAATTAAGAACATTCCCGAAAAAAATAATCAAAAACACGTGCTCACAACATAACAAACGACAATGCAGTGTGACGTATGTGAAGTACAAGGGAAGCACGTGGAGTGAAAATCAAATAAATGAAAAAGAATACAGCGCGGTTCGAATAACTTTTAGTGATTAAGGAGAGAAATTTTAAGTTGAAATTTTAAAAGAAGAGAAAGAGAAGCCCTTTTTAACAGCAAAGACTGGAAATTTTTTAAACCTGGAATTAACGGCCCGAGGGGGAGTAAGGTTCGTTAAAATGAAAAAATTAACAATATCGGACACAACAACTATTGAATCCCTTCCGATCCCATCTGACGGAACGTTGGCGGTTCCAGTCACTCCGTCATGGGAAAACAAATTTAATAGAACCTGGAGAACAAAGGGCGGTCGGACCGTTAAGCCAGAAAAATTGGATGTGTTCTTTACACCACGATATGAGAACACCCGTGTGATTCCGAAGCAGTCTAAGGAATCACGCAGTAGGGTCCTATATCCCAAGACCCAGCAGCCTCTCATAGGGACCCAGACCCGATACAGCAATGATGTAGCTCGAAAACTGCAAGGATCAGTCGAAAAGGAGCAGGTCTCGTGGAATACTATACCTAGAGAGGAAGAAAACGATGAAGCATGGGATATAGTAGAGAATGCTGGAAATAATTATAAGTCATGAAATTCAAGAGAAATTAAGTTAAAACCGATAATCGCAGAAAATTTAGCACAAAATCTGATACTAGGGTTCGACTTTTGGAAAGCAGCAAAGTTTAAAATAGTGGATGAATCGGACAAACAAGTGTTGGCGGACCAGTCACCTTGTTTAACGGAATTTATTAAATAACAACGTCATTGATTCTAAAACCAGAAACAATGATATTTAATACATTATCAATATATTTGATACAATTTTGTTCAAAATTTATAACTTGATCAAAAAGGGGTAAATATAACCACTATTACATTTGCACTTTAATACTTATTGAAGGAGCATCTTTTGTTTATAAATCAAAATAATAACATTGTTTATGATGAAAAAAGAACAATAAGCATTTAATTTAGTCAATTGAATCCATTATTTTCTATTTTAATCAAGATTTTTCCAGGCTTATCACCAAATTGGTATTTTCAATGTTAAAATGCTTTCTTTATCTGTTTTTTTATGCAGGGTCTTTTTGAAAACCAATTTCAATCTCGGTTAATAATTTATTAATCTTCAATAGTCTTCGAAGATATGTTTTCCTATTATTTATTATGTATTATCTATTAATCGTCATTAATTTTTATCAATCCTTATTATTCTTCATTAATCCTTATTGATATTTGATCAAAATATTTATTAATCTTTATAAATATTTATTAATGGTGTGCAATCCTTATTATTCTTCATTAATCCTTATTGATATTTGATCAAACAAGCATTAATTGATCAGTTTAACATAATTTTTACATTGTAAGGATTTTGTCCCAGTGTGCCTCTCTAATAAGAGAGATGTACACTGAAACAAAATCCATTACTCTCACGCACACACTTACGCATCAAAAAGAATGTAATTCAGTTAGTATCGAACCATTGAAATGATCACACGCATTTTTATAGACATAAAATTATATTAATTACTTACAACTAAAGATCTTAAAACTAACTTATAACTAAATTAAACTAAAATAAATAAAAGATTGAATAATGAAATGACAATTAAATAAGACAAAATTATAAAAGGAAACAAATAAAATAAGTGTAATTAAAAATAATAAAAACGTAATTGTAAAGAAAAGAATAAAAGACTTATAATTAAAACTCCACGTGTTATGCACTAAATTCCGTCGAGAACCCAAGCAGACCCAAAATAGCACCTGACAATAATAACAGTATAAAAATTATTCTTATACAAATTTAAAAATTTTAAATGTAATTCAAAAAAAAGAAATCATACAAAATCATAATAACATTATCATTTCATATTCATTCAATTCACGTTGAATTAAGAGAATCATATTTAATCATATTCTGTGTAATTGTAATACATTCATATTAATATTTTAAAAAGTTAATGATTTATGTCATTTCCTAGAGAATGAAAACGTTACATTTCATTACATTTCACAATTTGTATTACATTACATTAACATTATCATTTTTGTTTTATTAAATGTATGTTGTAATGTTGTAATATAATAATATAATACAATTTAATGTTTATTATCATTTAAAATAAAAATAAAAAACAAAAAGAAAACATTTCATAAAATTTATTTATTTTAAAAATTCTTCATGAGTAATGCAATTCATCATCATCGGTTTCGTGTATAATTTCAATAAATTTGTAACTACATGACAAGAAAGTTAATTGAAGAAGCATGAATATGAATAAATTGTAACATGATATATGTATGTTATATGTTTTGTATAATAATTTATAATAATAATATACATTAAACAAAGAAAACATTTAAACATTATAAAAATGGCATTTCATTGAAATAAAAAGTAAAATAAAAATAATTTAAACAAATTTGTACAAAAATTCTCTTTTTTTTCTGTTAAAAGTGACCTCACAAGATCATTAAATTTGCTTTAAACATTATAAATTTGATAAGTAATGTCAATATTAAATGTATAAATATTATTTTTGTCCATTTATATTGTTTAAGTTAAAAATTTAAGATAAAAAGAAAATTTTCAACATTTTGTATAATATTTACTATCATAAAAAAATGTGTTAAAAAGGTGTTAATTTGCCATAACAAAAGAAACAATTTAGCCACATTATTGTTAAAAGGCACGTATTAAGTGTCCATTATTTCATCATCATTATTCAATAAAATACAATGAAAAAAAAACATTTTAAACATAATTAAAATTATAATTCCTTGTTCTTGTACATTTTTATTAATATTAATAGTATTATTTTAATTGTTATAATTTAAATGAAAAAAAATATAATGAAATACAATGTTGCAAAAAAAATATTAACATGAAATATTAACATTGATTGAAAACATATTATTTTATCATTTTATATTATGTTTATTTTTTTTTTGTTACTTTTAATATAAAACAGAGAGACACAAAGACAAAAAAAAAATAATATATATATTTATTTACTTTAATGAAGTGTCAGAAAGTACATATAAATATAAATAAAAGTAGCAACAAACTGTTCAAAGATAAATTAAATCGTTTAAAAGTTAAGTTATCTGAGTAACGACATAAGTGAGTGTTGTCGTGTGTTTCACTCTATTAAATGGCTTCTGTTATTGTTGTTTATTATTATTATTATTTTTTTAATATACATTTTACATACATACACAGTGCACATACAAACAATGATTTTAAACAAGATTCAAGTTATACATTTAATAAAATTTATATACATATATAAAATAAAAATAAGAAAGAAATGGAATGAAATGCAATAAAATGAAGGATTGTTTGATAAACATTTTTTCTTCTTATTTTTTTAATATAAATATGTGGTTATTTTTTTTTGAAGTTTTTATTACATGTATAAAAGATACATATGACCGTATAAAAGGAGCTTGTTATCGCAATTATGTTTGTTAACTTATGTTACTCTTCTATCTTTTTATATGTAACACACACACATACACACAATTTTGCGTTTAATGATGTTACCTTGTTAAAAATCCAAAGAATTCTCATTTATGATGATTTCTGTTCAAACTAATGATAATGAAGTGAGATATGTTTTTAATTAAATTATTATTATGATATTTTTTTGTTGAAAGTACTTGTTTAAATTTCAATTTAAATTTAAGTGAAAGAAAATTTCTTTGAATTCAATTCAATTCAAGTTTCGATACGAAAATCTTCAGTGAATTTGTTTCAATTCAATTCAATCCAAAACAGCAACAAGAAAAAATAACATGAATGAATGAGAAGAATGAAGGAAACAATAATCATATGCGTTGGTATTTTATGTACATATAAAAGCCATATTTTATGCTAACAAGGCAAGAGCAGAGGCATTTATAATATTCTGGAAGCGTATTCAATATGTATTTTTTTTTGTTTCGAAAAATAAATTTAAATCGATATTTTGTTCTTGTTTTTGTTTCAAAAAGAAAAATAAAACGAGGTCCTGTCTGCTGCAGAACGTGCATAAATGAAGCAAACTGTTACTCTTTGTTTAGGTTTATTTTTATTGTTCTTATTCGATGCATAATATTTGCAATTGTGTTCTTTAATAAGAGCATGAATGTATGAAATTATGTATTTTAAATGAATGAAAAAAAAATATAAAGGAAAAATTAAAATAAAACGTAAAATTTTACTTTAGCAGGAAAGCGCATTTACAAAGTTTCCTTCTTTCAAAACACGCGATTTCGGAAATGCCGCGAGTTTTCGAAAATTTTGAATAATATTTCCGTGGTTTTTTAAAATGCAACTATTCTTGCGATTTTGGAAACTCCGCGGTTTCAGAAAACTCGGTGGTTTTTGAAAAACCAGCAAAGAACCCCGTATGCATATGATTCGTCAAACGCTGCTGAGCGATTTGCGTTTTTTGACTCTCTGACTGGTTTTCAACTTTTTTAAAGAATTTTTAAGCTTCGATAAGGGACATTTATTTTCAAAAATTACATTTCTTACTTTTAAGAAGTAAACACTCAAAAAATTTACTATGCAAACATCCTAAGAGACAAACTGGGCTCAAAAGCGCATTTAAGTTGAATCTCTGAGTCAAAAACTGTATCGAACATAGGCCATTGCAAAAATTACTGCTAAAGTTCAAGTAACAATGCATCATCTTACCTATTTTACATAAAAACAGTGTAATCAATATAAAAAAAATTGAAAAAAAGAAGAAACACGAATACAACAAAAAATAGATTGTTACGATGCCTATGATCTTATTATTTGTTATTATCTTATGACGATGTTGCTGTTATTCCAATATTTTCATATTTTATTTATAGAACGATAAATTTCGTTGCATTTAGTTAAGTCTAGCTTCTTCTTGACATCTATTGTTGCTACCGAAATTTTGCATGCAATTTTTTTAAACATTGTGTTGTTTATATTTTAATTGAACAACGCAGAAACGCACTTGGACTTGGACAGGAAACGAGGAAATTCAGTAATTGGCCACACATGTATCAAATCACGTAAATTTTTTCAAGCAGTGTTGTTAACACACAAAAATACAATGCACTGTAGACTTGCTTAATTATGTTCGCACACTTACAACAATTTTTATTTTAATTTTGCATACATGCAATGCAATGCAATGAAAAATGAAGCAGAAAAAAAATATTAAAAAAATAACAAGACACAGATGATGATGATGATGATGCTGCTCTTCTTGTTGATGTATTAAAAAAATAATAATGTATAAAAATTTTTAAATGTAAGAGGTGTTCAAGCATATGAAGAGCAGCTAAATTATCCAACAATAACAAGGATGAATGTAAAAATGAACAAAAACGACTAAGCATTCAAATTTATACACAATATAACAAAAAATTCTAATTAATCTGATCGTACACATGCAATTTTAAATTTCACAATATATTTATATAAAATTTTGAAGTGATGAACTGCAACTTTTCAAGAGTCTGTGTTTCAAGGGCTTTACATGTGTTAAAGTGTCATAATTTTCAATGTAATGTAAGTTTAATTCCCTCTTAAACATGAAAATTCTTCAACATTTTTAAGGATCATTCATTTGAAAGTGGTGCTGTACCAAAAATGATACTTAAATGCATATTTACTGTCATTTCAAATTCAAATGCAAAAAAATTTCATATAAAAAAGCAGTAAAATACAAATTTTTTAAGACCTTTAATCCTTATTAATGTTAATACATTAAAATTTGAAGTAAAAATAACTTTAAATTTGTTTCAGATATAAAATAAAAATTTTAATACCAAATTCTCCATTGTTACCATGATTCAAGTTCTCATTTTAATGCCGTCTCATATAAATTTATTCAATTTCATTTTATTTTATTATTATATTCAATCATTTCAATAAAATGCACTAAAAGAATATTTTATTATTATTATTTTCATATATACAATTTATTTCATTTCAATATTTTAATATTTTACGATTCAATCTTTCAATAAAATAATAATAACAATAAAAAAAAATAAAATTTAAATCAAACCACAAAAAAAACTCTTCAAGAAAAATGTTTTAAATAAATAATCAGCATCATCACGGACCTTATCAAGCTGAGAATTTATGTAACCATTTTGTTAAATGTATTTTTTTTTCTTCCATTTTGATGTGTGTCTGTTGCAAGACATGGATTTTGAGGAGACGTCATAAGGTAAATGAAAAAAAAAATTAAATATTAAAAAAGGAAACTGAGATTTGCATGTTTTACTTTTCGAATAACAACAACAATAATAATAATAATAATAAATGAGGAATATGATAAATATTTTGTCTTGACAGCACATGATACTCTCAATCATGAAACATGGAAAAGAAGAATAAAAAAAAGTTGATTGCTAAAAAGGGAATGATTGAAATACATCTACAAGAATAAGAATTATTTATTGAAAAGACATAAAAGAAGTTGAGTGATCGATGTGAATACAAAAAGAAATAAATGATTTGATGTAAAAATGTTTAAAGTAACATATGTGAGGAATCAATAAGATAAAATTGAAATACAAGAAAAAGGAAAAGAAATCAATTGTTAATCATTTATATTTCTTCTTATAATGACATGAATAATTTTTTATATTTTTATAGTATTTTTGCATCTCATCTTTGAAGAGTTTTGTATCAATTTTGATAGGATGTGGTTATAAGTGATTTTATTACTGAGACTGTTTGTACAAGAAAAAAAGAAGAGGATTCAACTTTAAACGTTTTTTGTGTGTTTTTTCTTTAATTTTAATTATTTTGAACGAGTTTGACCCTGAAAATGAGTTTGCAATAATTTTTCTATATATTTTTTTTTAGAAACCATACAAAGATCTCTCAAATTTTTTTGAATACCAACAGGAAAGCTAGAGAGGCTAGGCCACCAACCGAATTCCAGTTAGCCTGAATGGACAGGTCTTGGACAAGGTTGATAATATTGGAATAAAACTTGATAAGCACCTTACATTTTTTGACCAGATTGATATGATATGTAAGAGAGTCTCACCGGCACTGGCTGCAATCTACAAACTCAAGCACATTTTTCCCCAAGATGCACTCAGAATAATCTGCTTTTCTCTTTTCCACAGTCATCTAGATTATCTTTGCTTGATATGCGGTAGCTCTGCTTCGTGCTATTTGAGACCTCTTCAAGTGGCTCAAAATCGTGCTCTTAAGCTGATATTCAATCTCCCCTCACTTACATCAACCGTTACCCTGTTCTCTCAATATGCGAAAACTGTGTTACCCCTGAGAAGCATTCATGAATTCCAAGTCTTAAGGTTTATCAGACAAGCAATGAATGAAGAAATTTGTCATCACTCATCATTTGCCATTCGTAACACCTCGATATCGTTGAGAGATACACTTCTGTACGAACAGTCTTAGGGAGTCGACAAATAGCATATAAAGGTCCTCTTTATTTTAATTCATGAGTACTGCCGGGTGAGTACTTCCCTAGTATTGATTCCATCATAAAGTGAATTTATCTGCCCTGATTAGCTTTCTGTGAAGGTGTGGTCACTTCCTGAACTGAACCAGGTCTAGTGGACTTCTTCTTACTTTAGTTGATTCTCTAGATTTAGTCAAATTCAACATCAAAATTTAACATTAATTGAAAATCCCAATCATGCCATAGCAGTAATTGTACTTGCCTTGTAATGCAATTAAATTACATGCATAATTATAAATATTAAATCACATCCAATTAACTGAAACAAATTTTCCTTGAAGCGATTCATTTAAAATACAGTTTTTTTCCATGTATCATCATATCAAGAAGAGGCATATCCACATTTCATATTAATGGTGGTCTTCTTAACCATAAAACTCATCACTCCTCTTATCATTTAAATTATATAAAAACCCATCAAAATACATTTTATTATTATTATTTTATTTTAAACAAGAAAATCTTGTCAATTTTTTTTTAAATTGTATTTACTTTAAAAAAAAAAACATTTTCACAGTAAACGCCTTCTCAATCAACATTGTATATAATGTAAAAAAAATTATATTTAGCACTCATATACATAGATATTTTATGTTTTAAGAAAACATTTTAAGTTAACTCAATAACAAATGAGACGATCATAAAGTTTGATTATTATTATTTTTATTATTATTATTATATTGAAAATACTCAGAACAGGGAACAAGCAAATTTTGTTGAGGCGATTTTCAACAAATACCCATTATGATGATTACGAGTCAATGTGTGCATGTAAATGTGTATAAGAAACAAACAAGGAACATGATACAATGAACTCTGTTTTGCAATATAATGGTAGAACGTATCGATTTCACATATCTTTAAATATAAAATAATAATAATAATATTAAACAAACATGAAGAAATTATAAATACATACATTTATAGCATTCCTTATTTGTTTTTACTTGAAATGTGTTTTATTAAATTCGATAATGACAAACAAATTCTTGTCACAAAACAAAAAATGATGTGTATAAATTATTAAATTTCAAATGAATTGCATGCATAATCATAAAAAATAAAACAAAAATCTAAAATTTAAATTTTTTGACAGACATGGACTATGATAATGAAATGAGACAATTTTTTTGTTCGCTTTTCTTAATTTAACATAAAAAAAACTAATCAATGTCAAAATTTCTCATTCATTATAAATTATATCAGGTTACACAAGTTTCAAATGATAATTTTAATCATTCACATCTTTTTTTTTTTTGTGTATACTTCTCACATGAAATTCTTATGTAAATTTTGTGTTTTCATCTTATTTGTTCGTTTGTCTCAATTCAATTTCAAAGTGTAGACCAGATTCAATCATTTATTATTCGAAAAATTGTTTCAGACAAACAAAAAAAAAATTATTCTGTCTTAAAACATTATTAATGAATTCAAGACGAATTTTTTTTCTTGTTGCGTTTGAATTTCAATGTTACAACTCTTTTTTTTTGAAATGTAATCATTTTTGCATCATCCCTTTCTTGGCAGATGTTATGTTGACTTGAATTTGAAATTTTAAAACATCATCGTTTTAACAGATTTTGTTTTGTGATTTTCCTTGTTATGCATTTACATTAACATTAACATCAACATCGTATACAGTCAAGTCTCCATATAGTGAAAAATAAGCTGTACGTAATAATTCTAAATAATGTAAAGTCAGTCTCTATAGAAACTGTACATCCATAGAAACTGACTTGTCATTGTCTAGAATTTTCTAGAATTATTACGTACAGCTTATTTTTCACTATATGGAGACTTGACTGTATTTTATTTTACTTTACTTTAAATTTTTTGTCACGACCATGTTCCTTTAAATGCGTATTTTTTTTTTGTTTTAATTTAATTTAATTTTAGAAGTTAATGTTAATGATATTCACATTACCAAAAACATTACCACAAATAATAGCTAATTATAATTTTTAAAACAATTTAAATATATGTTTTATTTTTGTGTTATGTTCATATTAAGTGAAGAGTTTTTCTGTGTTAATGGTAAATTAACGAATACCAAAAATAATAAAAAAGGAATAATTATAACGAGAAACATGTAAAATGAGAAAAACACACAGAATTTCAATTTTCAACAGCTTTAAATTGTTGTTTTTGTACTAATAATAATAATAATAATAATACTAATTAAGTGTGTATTTTATATGTTAAAATTGAAAATTTATGCGTCTGTTTGATGAAATCTTTAAAAGATTCTTAAAAATGGTAATTGAAGGGTTCGTTGTAAGTAATAATTGAAAATTTTAGGATGTGAAATTAAAATTAAATTAAAAGTAACTTTTTTTTGGTACTTTTCCAGAATTTGTTTTGATATTCCTCGTGCCACAAAAATAAAAATACACTCTATTTTTCTATGTATTAAATGATTTGTTTATCTAAATATTATGTAAATACACAAACTCTGATATTTTTAACACACAAAATATAAATGATAATGTTTATTTTTTTATTCAAGAAAAATTTTATATTACTAATGTTTTGATTTTTTAGCTCATCTCATATATTTATTTGAGAAGAATGTGTAAACAATTAAACAGAGAGGAAAAAATTTGTTACAAACTTATTTCAACTTCAAACTTATGTTTGCTTCGAAGATTTTGTGTGATTGTGATGAGCTTAGTCAAACTAAGTTTGATTGAACAAATAATGAGATGAAATGCAAGAAACGGTTATAAAATTATAAAAATGGAGAACGTTATTGAATAATTTAAACGAGCGCATTTTCATAACACTATTCTACGAATTGGCGAAAATTGAGTTCGATTCTCGCTCCAGCCATTAAACTTTACAATCTTAAATGTCACGTTTTTCGGCTACTCAATTTGAGTTGAAGGCTAGATAAAGGTGCCGGCTGCTTGGGATGTCAGGATAAAAGCTAAGTCCCTCGGATGATGATAACGGGTATGCACAATGGGCCCGACTGATGGCCTGAGTGCAAGCTTAATAGCCGCCCTACAAATCTGATCTCAAAATGTGATCGAATGCGCCCTTTTGACAATCCATGGCTTGTTCGTTGAAACAGTTTAAGAACGTGTTAAATGCAAACCATCCTCAAAATGCTCAATTGATTGAAATTCCGTATCTGAGTTTCAATTCAAATTAAACATTCAAACTTCCATGTAAAAATTATGAACTAAACTAACACAAATAATCATTAATCGAATAATTTGTTTGAATACATTTAAACAAACAAGACATCGTCAGGATTAAATTTCATCACTATAAATAATAATCATAATTTGATATGTTCCTCTTCTATCATTCATTTCAATTGGTTTTTGTCTGGTGAGAAAAAAAACTCATCATATACCCACAACTGCAGACACATTCAAAATATTATTTTTTTTTGTTGATATCTGATTCTCATTTTTTTTCCTATACTCAATCTATCTTATTCTGGCATCAAATTCAATTTTATACAATAATAATTTTCTCTACCTGCTCATTTTTTTGTATAAGTACCTGTCCATTTCATACATATGTGGTATATAAATTTATTTAATATTTGTTTTTCAAATTGTTTATCGTGCTAAAACTTCAGTTTTTATAGTTTTCATCATATCATGGAGATTTTGAGTGTGTGTTTCATTCCAAACTTGATTCAAACATCAGATAAAACAAAAAAAAAATAATGATAATATATCGAGACAATATCAAAAATGAATGCTTAGTTTTCTGATTTATTTGTTTTTGTTTTAAATTGATTACTGTATACGAGACAGGTTAAAATGATCATTATTATACAAATATTGAGTGTGTAAGCGTACGTGAGCTACAAATTTTTATTCAAATAACAAGAAATAATTTACTGTTGTGTTAATTGAAGACAATTTCATTTCATTTCATTTGAATTTCAATACAAAACTTGTTAGGTAAATATCATAAACGGTGAATAATGATGATAATTATTATCATATATATAATGATAAATAAATATTAATCAAGAAAAATATTGATTTGCATGTCAAAAGCCAAAATGCCGTCATCATCATAACACCGCTTCAGTTAATGGATGAATTATTACAGACATTTTACCATTAATTATGGGAAATAATCGTAATTTTAAAATTAAACCCCATATTTCCTTTCATAGAAATTTGCTTTTAATGACACCGAACCGCTTTTTTCCTTAATTTGGTTTTTTTTTTTTCTATTTCAATATCATTTTTTTTGAAATGCATTTCAAATTTTAGTGTGTATTTGCTTTTTAGAAACGATACCGCCATCAATGAAATAAATCATCTTTCCGGCTCAAGTATATTTTGTCTTTGAAATTAAATTAATTTAAATTGCTCTCGTTATGAAGTGACAAAAAATACAAATTTCATTGAATGTACACAATTTAACATGAAAATATAAAATAAAATTAAATGTAAAAGAAGAATTGAATAAAACAAATAATGTGCTGCTTATAATAAAATATAAGATAAATTGACGAGACACGACATTAATTGAAGCAAAATAAGGCGCGAAATTGTAAAGTCAGAAGTGATTTTAAAAGTACAACTTTTGTACTTGATTAATCAATAAAATACAGCTTAATTGAATCGTTTTTTTGTACATTAATTTTATTATTTGTTTATTTTTTTAACGATTCCGTGAAATATCGTGCTTTTGATTGTAACAAATAATGAGCAATTAATATTTTTGCCTTGTAATGTGCTTCTGTGCTGATCGTAGGATGTAATTTTTAAGGAATTTTCAATTTAAGCACATTTCCGATTAGCAAAAATGAAATTGCAGTTGCATGTTTATGCGTTTTATTCCTTTTTGCATATCTTTTGGTCTTGCAATTACATTCATGATTAATGTTGTTTTTTTTCTTCCTTCACAAAAAATTAAAATTAAAATAAAAATTAATTTATCAGCATCATCACAGAGCACAACAAGACCTAAATTGAATAAATACATAGATTAACGATGAGACATGAGAAATTGCGTGCAACGTCACCATACTTTAAAGATGAATTGAGTAGACACATATTGAGTAGGATGCAGTTTATTTTTTTTTTTGTATTGCATGTATTTTGATTTTTTTTTAGTTTTATAGCCTTGAAGCAAATAATTTAATGTTGTAATGAGAAAATTGGAGTTGAGTTGATTTGAACTTGAAGATACTCCAAATTCTTTTTTAACCCTTCGTTGAAGATGTTTCTAGACACATTGTGGGATATTATGAGAGCTCTGAAAAGGAGGACCATCTAATTTGATTGGATCAAATCGACATATCACATGTTAGTAGTACAAGGTGACATGATTCATTTTTGAAGCACTGCGTGATGAAAACGTCCCGTGAATCGCTCACAGATAGCAAACGGTAATACGGCAAGTTCCATGTTTGCCGTTGAAAATCCACGTGACCACGTTTCGTGGCCTTCAACGTCTCTCTTTAACACCTTCATATATCCCTGCTGTATTTGTCCACTCTCAACCCTAAACCAGTGCGAACACCCTTTACCACTGGTCTCCCATTGGTACCCCACTGGTTTTGGGTTGAGAGTGTAAAGCCCACATTGCAACAAACGGTTAATTTAAATTTAACATACTTTCATTCCAATTTAATCATAAAAGATATAAATATAACAAGATAAATCCTTATTTGAATTGATCGCCATCAGATTAAAATATTTTTTTTGTATTAAATTTATAAGCACATGTCGGAATCCAAATACACACACCATTCGATTTCCTTATCGATAATGAAGTGATGATTTTATGTACAAAACTTCTTATTTTTACACATTCAAAATAAACATTTAATAAGATAAGCTCTCATTTCTCTTATAATATTTTACATATATGGCAGAAGAACAAGTTTTAAGTGGGTAAGTTTTCACTCTTTTAATGACATGTTTTATTTTTATATGTGATTAAACTTCCAATTTTGAATATAGAAATAAATAACATGAAATTCAAAATTGGTATTAAGTTAAAAGTTGAAAAAAAATTAAAAAAGTGCTGTATTTAATGTCAATCCTTTTAAAGTATGGCTTTATTTTAAAAATATATATTTAAAAGTTTTACAAAAAAATTGAATATAATAGAATTTGATGAACCATTTTTTTTTAAATGTATTTCAATACAACAAAAGAGAAGTTCAATTTGACTTTATAATTTTTTGTTTCCTCCTTTAAACACAAAAACACAGCCAGGTAAAATGCATTTTGTATTGTAATATTTCTGCATATTTTTAAATGATATTCACTTTAAACAAACATTGAATTGAGTCGACAATGATTGATATGAATTGAATTCAGGTTAAAATTTAATTTTTGCTTACAATTCGTTAATTTTACGTTTCATTCCATAAAATTCGATGAAAATTGATAAAAATTTAAGCATACAGCCGATTAACATTCAAACTAATGATAATTTTAACACATCATTGTTTATCCTGTTAAAAATGTCTTGCTCTCTCAAATTTCATGAAATAATCGATGGGCAAATACAGAATAAGTATACTTTAGTATGGTAATTTATTCTCTTTTTATCTGTATTTATTATATTATGTATAAATAATAATAATAATAATATGTTTAATTTTTTTTTCTCTTATTTTTGATACAAACTTACAATTTACTAGACTATAAGACTTAACTGCCTTTAACAAGAAACATAATAAAATAAACGGACAAATTTTTTTTCGTCTTCTTCTTATTTCCAATTCTTCTTCTCCTTTAGCACACACACACACACAACACATTTTACATTGACGACATGTATTTAAATATTGACCAGGCGATACGTGATCAGTGCTATTTGGAGCGTATTTTACATTTTTAACAAGCTTCTTTTTTATTTATAACTACTTCTTGTTCTCTCTGTTATTATAATTATTATTATTGTTCCTGTTGCTCTTTTTTTTCTTATTGTTGTATGTGGTCTTGAATAATGTTAATTTTTTACTCATACATATGATAATTATATAAAAAGGATGGAGAAAAGGTTTTTTTCCTCCTTTTTGTTAAGATTATTATTGTCCAGATCTTGTTAAATATTAAAATTAAATAAAACAACAAAAAAAAAGTTACCAATCGTTACATTGTTGCTGTTTAATTTATTATGCAGCAAATTTGCATATATGTTGACTCTTAATTTGGAGAAAAAAACATTGAAAATAACATACAAAAAAAAGATAATAAGCGACATAAAATATGATGTTGAATTATTTAATTTTAAGAATTAAGAAAAAAAATCCCTTTTTTTTCTTTTTAATGATAAATATTGGCAGATATTATAATGAGAATTAACAAGATCAATCAGATAAGATTAAAACTGTTGTTAGAAGAAAAAAAAATTGGATATGATTAAAATGTAAGAGTGCATTTGAGTGACCATTGAAAATATTGTGCTCCTTGGACGAACAATCCTTCAAAGAAAGCAAATTGAAATGATCATAATCTGGCCGTGAAAGACCAATTTTGTCGAAGGGATTGAATCCAAGCTTTCCCTCATTCTGTAGATAACAGTCGACCAAATTCATAGGATAGAGACTCCATTTAACATCTACATAGATAGATATGAAAAAGGCTCCACCGCGGTCCCTACGAGTCCTATTGTGGATAACGCCTAAATAAATTTTTAATGTTTTTAAGGCAACTCATATTTAACAGTGACAGTCTATCCATCTTTATCCAGATCTGTTTTTGTAAAATAACCGTTAAAAGACATTATGTTAAATTCAAAAAAAAACTAATAATCCAGTGTCATTTTTGTCATAACAAAGAAATTAATCCTTAGTTTTTTGAAATTTACTGCGAATCAAAAAATTAACAAAAAATTATGACAACTTATATCAGATGAATATCAAATGAATTGAATGTAACTAAAAATATTAGAACTTTTTTTTATTTTAATCGATTAATTCAAAAAATGTTTAAAAACCATGTTTCGCGATTCATTAAAATGAATATAAAATAATAAAAAATATTAAAATTCTATAAATTTATATTCAAAACAAATATTAAACGTATGATATTTAAAATGTTTCTTTTTATATTTACTATGTTTATTTGACCTTTTTCTTTCATCAGAGAGACGTGATTATATTTTAACTTTTTAACATTTGAACAGGTGTTCAAATCCAATTTTTGCATATCAGATGACCGAGTTTCTTTTAAATAAATACATTCCTTTTTTTTTTGAATTTTAGTTTAAAACATTTTGTTTTTTTTTTTGAATTGAAACTTTCGAATGTTTTTGTTATAAAATTGACAAAATTCATCTAAAATTCTCACAAACTTGAATAGAAATTTATTTAACGATTCACTATTGTTATAACTAAATTTTATTTTTTTTATTATTTTTTTTTTCAATACAAAACATGGATAAGGCGATTAAGGTTACCTTTTGTCCACAATCCATTTAGTAAGATAAACATTTCCATTCTTACAAGTCGTGCCACAATAAAAAATAACGATACACATCCATTGAAAACGAAGTATAAATAAAAATGAAACTAAAAATTGTAATACCTGGTGAATCAGATAATGAAATAAAAAAAAGTATCTTTTTGGTTTGGTATTGCAATCGAACAATATTGAATCAACAATGGACAATATCGAGATGCACTTTTAATGTCACAAACTGTATTTTTTTTTAAATGTAATGTAATAAGAAATTTTTATTATCATTGTGTATAGTCGACTACAAATAAAAAAAGAGCAACTGTGTATTTCTTTTTGTTATTTTAAGTTAAAGAAAATATAAAATTTAATATAAAATGAAATAAGATCTTAACTAAGGATATTTCTTTAAATTTTATATATATAAAAAAAAACATTATCATACATAAATATCATTATATTATAATAATAAAATGAAAACAACACGAATATCTCTTTCTCTCTAAACGTAAATAAGTAAAGCAGCAGTAGTTCGTGGTCAGAAATTCATGATTTTCTGTAGTAATTTTTTTATGTGTTTATTTTGTTTACCTGGAATAATCTCAAGTTAGAGAATGAATAAAAATAATAATAATAATAAAAACATTCACATGTGTGTACTACGCTCATGTTGATTAAAAATTAGATAACATAACAGACTCCTTAATTTTTTGTGTTCTCTTGTTCTTCTCAATTTTCTGTGTTTCAGGGAAACATATTTTTTTTATATTTTAATTAAAAAATAAAATGAAAAGTAATAGAACATGATTAAATGTTAGAGACAGTGGTGGAACCTTATTATGATTTATTAGGGGTGTGCGTTATCATGCCATGAGAGTGTACACATGGCATGATAAGTTGAAAACGTCCCGCAACGAATCCCGCATAATATGCAGAGACTAAAAGAGTAACCATAATATTCGAAATTTTTATCCAAATTAACAGAAAATGTGTTAAAAATGGCATTCATCAAAAGCGTTAATCAAAGATCTTCGTCTTCGGATCAAGTTAATTTGCGCTGCGAGGCGTTTTCAACTTACAGGGTAAATTTTTGTATTTGTTGTAAGATTTTCACTTCATATATGAAATGTGAATGAAATTTTCGCAATTAAAAGTTATCCAAAACAATCCATATAAAATAATTTTCTTTTCGATAAAATGTACACCCCTAATAAAGTCTTTCACAATGACCAACCAACTGTTGAGAGGACCTTGTTCATTTAGTATTTTTTTTTAATTAAAATCCATGTTAAAATAAAAAAAATTAAAGAACAGAACAAAAACAAGAAACCATAATGAAAAGGGTCTTGTTTTAATAACAAAACAAATAAAACACAATTTATTTCATGGCTCGATTCTTTTATACACCATAGCACATTGTCTTTAACGTATCAGAACTGGACACGAAAAGGATTCTCATTAAAGAAAGAAGATTCTATCATAAGTCACGGTGCATTCTCTCGTCTCAATTTTATGTTCAACAGAAAAATAAACACGAAAAATATTTTTTTCATTGATGCTTATCATCCTTTTTTCGTGTTATTTTTATTCAGACATTTTTTTCCTCGTTCAAAAAAAATGAAAGAATTAAATGCATGATCAAGAAAGCAAAAAAATGGAATCAAAACAAATAATTTAATTTCTTGCTGTTAAAATCCGATAATTAAATGTCAATTATATATTATTATTTAAAACTTGTCTAAACATCGATGTCTAAAGGCCTACCTTGTTTAACTAATTTGAATAATCATCATAAAATCATCACCATTTTAGCACATTTATAATGATAAGAAGTTTTTTTTTCTCTTTTTTTTAAATTTAATTCCTGTTTCATTTCAATTTATTTTACTTTTTTTTGTATTAGTATTAAACTCTAAAAATAAAATCACATTAAACTCTGATTTTCTCTTCAAAGTGAGCGAACAACTAATCTGATGAAATTTCTTCTCATTGTGTAAAAAAATTTGTCTCATAGAAAAATAATTTGCATTTTTAAAATCGTTCAGAGATAAAACGTTAGATTTGTGGGTGAAGACGAAGAAGGTGTTCATTTATTTTTAACTTGCTCGCAAGCGATGTGTCGTGTCGTTAAGCTCAAAATTTATACATTTATAATCTTGATTATTAATTAATTATGCTTATGTTATTACATGTCAAACAAATGCAAGAATTAATTTAGCGAGAGTCTAGTTTTTTTTGTTTGTGTTTTGTCAATAATAATATACGAGGAGAATATGAGAAGAAAAAGAAAAAACGTTAAATTATGTAGATTTTGTTTGTATTATTTTAAGTTTCATTTAAAATAATAAAAAAAAGAATGTATGCGAAGATAAAAGGTGGAATGTGATTAAAAATTTAATAGTTGTTGTTTTTTGTGGTCTCGTGGTATTCATGTCTGGTTATAAATGATATGTGTATTTTTATCACTGATGTTTTGAATTGATGTTAATTAACACTCATTACATTTTTAGTTTTGATACACAGATTTCAATTGAGTGCGATTACGTTTTACATTCTAATAGGAATTTTTGTTGAAGTGAAATCTTGCTTTTGAGTCAGAAAATATTTGTTTTGAACTTTTTTGACCTTTCAGGCCTTGGCGCCGACTTATGCGCGTCTTTGAAAATCTGTTCAGTATGTTTTCATTTAAAATCTGTATCTAAGAAGACATTCTGTTAATATAAACAGCTATTGATATTCCACAAATTCAATTGAATCATTTAAATTGGGTCAGATATCGGCTTGAACCAACTTGAATTGTGAATGGATACCAAAACACATACAAAAAATATTTTATAATGACTAATAATTTTCCTGCTAATTAGCGTGTCAAAATTAAATTTCTTATAATTAATGATCTCTATCTATTCATCAGCCCAATTTAACCTTTTTTTTCTTTTTTTCTCCTTTTACAGGTGGAATGAAAAGGCAGGTGAACAAGATTTTGAATTCATTGTAAGGTTCTATCAAAAAATATCCTCAAGGCAATCAAATATGTGCTGAAAATCAAACATCATTAAGTGTTTACCATTTTATTCCTTCTGTTTCCATTCTTAAACTTGTCTACTTAAATAAAATAACATTCAGTTAGAGAGAAGACACAAAACAATCAATAAACATAATATAATGATAATATAATTATTTAATAAAAAAAATAACAATGAGTCCAATTAAAAGCTACTAAATAGCAGGTGTCTTTAATTTTCATTTTAAATTTCATTTTTTTGTATTTTTTTTTTTAAGTTAAAACCTCAAATGAAATTACGTTCAAATAATCATCACAAAAAATTTAGGCTATTCAAACACTCGTTAAATGTTGTTCAAGAGAATGTTAAAATAATAATAATAAAAAACATAAAAGTGTACAAATTTAAGCTTCTTTTTTCCTATTATTTTACCTTTTTATTTATTATTTTTATTATTACATGGTCTTATGTAAATAAGCGTTACATGTTCACTTCTTGTTTTGTTTAAACTACATCTCACAGTATTTTTTCTCTGTATACAGAGAGTTTACTTCGTTCTTTCATGTTGTTTGCATAATAAACGTTCTTAAAATCATAATAAATCACTGCACTAGTTTGTGTTGTGTTCATTTATTATTTTTATTATGATGAAATTTATTGCTAGATCGACGAGGAGAGAGACTCTGAAGTTGAATTTTGTGTTATTATAAAGTGAGTGCAATGTTTACAATGGTATTGCACTACATCAAAATAGAGTTCATGAAAGTGCACTGCAAATTGAAAATGTGCACTGGGATCCCGTCTTTTAATCAGTGATAAGGACTTTTGCCAAATGCTTAAAGGCGTTTAAACTTTTATCGAATTTCTTGTCGACTTTGTGAAAAATTTGAATATTGTGGTCAATTATGTAGTCTGCGAGTAACCATACGCAGAAGCTAAGAGCTGAAGAAAGGGGGGTACTTTACGCCTTGTCCTTCCTCAGGGAGTCCAGACTGTCCTCATATTGAGCAAAGGCGATCTATAAAATGTCATCATCTAGAACGTCGGTTTGCAATTTGTTTTAGTTCCCCCAGGTTGTTAAATTGTGCCTCATTTGTTTCTCTGACCGAGTTGGCATCAGAGAGTGTGGAGCGTCGTCAGGTGTTCCTTGGTCAACCTCTTCTACGGCTATCTTGTGGATTGTATACAAGTGCCTGGTGGCAAACTTCTGAAGGGTCTTTTCGTAAGGTATGTCCAATATAACCAAATTTTCTTTTACGTATCTCCATATTCATGTTTTACATCTCGGCTTTTCTTATTCGAAATTCTATTCGGCCAGATACGCAGAATTCGTCTAAGACAGCGGTTGACAAATACTTGCAGCCTTCTCTTAATATCCTCTGTAACGAGCCAGGTCTCACAACCATACAGAAGGACAGAGAGTACGCACGATCGAAAGATGTTTAGTTTTACCGGTTTGCTATAGACTGAAGAGCACCATATACGATTAAGTATCGTAAAGGCACCCCTAGCTTTTCTTATCCTGGTTTGCACATCTTTAGCTGACCATACTGCGGTCGTCTTATTGAAGTAAAATTTACGCAACTTTTGATTAGAGCCAAACACCGAGTCATGACCCACATGAATATAAATTCAAGGGGGAGAGAAAGGATCAGTTTTAAACTTGCAGTGCAATTAAAGTTAGTTTGTCTGTTTATTTCATCGATTACATTTTAAATAATTTACTCTGTTAATATTTTAAATGCATCTATCGATTAAAATTAAAAATGAAGATCACTAGTAACATTTCAACTTATATTCTCAGATTATGTGTGGAATTAGTTGGAGAATGTGTGATGAAGTGTGCTATCTCTTGTGTTTTGTGTAAGATGGAAGCTACCAAGAAATCATGTTTCATATCTCAAATGCGAGGTAAAAGAAAACAGAAAAAAAGAATGGGAACAGTAAAAAAAAATAAATGATATACAAATTGCTTTTAAACGGATGGCTGACTGCACACATTCTCATTATCTTTGTTGAAGTGATTAATTTGAATGGTTACTTTAAAAAAAAAACTTAATAATAATAATAATAACAATTTTTTTAATGTTAACAAGCTGTTTTAAATTTAAAAAAGAAGCTTTTTCATTTTAAAACCACTTTAAATGAAATATAATATTACAACAAATGGTGTGTCAAACAAAATATAACGTTATCTCTTAATGGTAAAACATTCATACGCTAGAATGATTTCTAATCTCCAGAGTCATATTAACACTTCAACAAACATGGTTTTACATTTGATATTATGATTAAATGTTTATAAAATTATTAAAATTCCTGTAAAATTTGATCGTTATTGATTATGGTATTGAATTTAACACTAGCAGGATGTTTTTTTTATTATTAAGGTCTAACAACGTTAATTTTTCAAAAAAAAATTATTCAAGTAGTAAATTTATCACAAATACAGTGCAATTTATGTTCAAAACACAATAAAAATAAAAAATCATGCTTTAAAATAAATTTAAGCTCATGTTTCATCTCATTTCATTTCAAAAAATTGTAAGTTGTTCTGTGTATTGTATCTGTGTAAAGTTTTTTTTATTTTTATCATATAATGAAACATAAAAATTTTAGCATGTCTTGTTTTGGCCTCATGTGGCGACAATTTACATGTTGTCTGAATTTTTTTTAATGTTCTTGTCATTTTATTTTGCTACGTTTTCTTTTCTAAATGCTTTAAAATCTTCTTATGCGTGTAGATTTTTGTTGTCTATTCTATTCTTTTATTTAATTTTCAAAGAACTTTAAATTTTATAATAGATCTTGAATTTTAAATAAAGCACATATCTTTTATTCTAATCAGCAGTAATTTTTTATTAGTTTTTTTTTTGAAATTTTTGAAGAAGTTTTTTTATTGAAAAAAAAACAAACAAATATTAAATTAAATTAAGGAGCGTTTTTGTAGTTCTCATTTTATAGTCTTTGCTGATTTTTATCATTAAACGAAGAGGTAACGTTTTTTCTTGTATTTTAAACGCCATTTAATCATAAAACTAACCTAGAACTTTTTTTTTATTATAATTCATTTAGTTAAATTTGTGGGTTATATAAAAAAACGAGTCCCATGTCATAAATTTTAAAACAAATGAGACACGTCAAAAAATTTTATTTTAGATTTTATTCTTTTTGCTCATTAAAGTTCAAAAAAATAAAGAAAGTGAGTGTGAATCAAATAATTAAGCGTATTTTTGGACACTCAAAGTTGTTTGACATTTTTTTGCATACAGCGCACGAAAGAGACGGACTTTGATATTAATGTGGCCTTAAAAGTCGTAATTCAATCAAATTAGACATGAAATACAATCAAAGACAAGATTCAACCTGCCTTCCAAAATTTAGTTTTTATTACTATTTTAAATTATGTTCAAATTTTTACGATTTTATGACAGTTGTAATAAGAAATAAATTAGATGATAGTTATAAAATGGAAATAAACTCAATAGCCCGTGGGATATTATAAAATTAAAAAAAAAACTTGTACGTTTTCTCATCTTCAACTTAATTTAAAAAAAAATGTGTTACGAAAAGATAATTTCATATTAAATTCTATAAATGTCATCAAATCAAACATTTTCATTATCATGAGACGACACAACATCACAAAAAAAGGTTCTTTTTGTCACGATACACGACAAGTCACTTCACTAATTGCATATTTGTCTGCATTCATCAAATTCTTTGCTTTTTTTACTGTTTTCCATCACAAACACACATTTACCAGTGAAAAAAAAAATAATAATAATGATAAATAAAAGAAAAAAAAAAATTGTGAGAAAATAAATAATTCACACATAAACATCATCGAATTTGCATCTGAAAATAAATTTTAATTAAATTTTAACCAAAAATCACATTAAGAATAATTTTCGATTTCACATCTGGTTGCTTCTGATCAGACAAAAAAAAAATACAGACACAAAAAAAATTGTTTTCTGTCTAGGTCTCGAAAAAATACTTGATTATTGAAACAATTTTAATATTAATATTAATATTTATTTATTATTTATATTTAAAAAAGTTCAAATGCATTTAAATAATAACAAAATTTATAGGATAAAAATAATTTTCCGATGATTTACGAGACCAAAGCAGGTAAAATTTGATTTTAACTATCCAGGGAATATCATTTTTGATTTTTTTTTGTGTGTATGAAACTGTAAAATCTATTGAAGCATAAACAGATTGAATGAAAATAAATCGCACATCTTTTTTTATTCTTTCTTTGCACTCATTAAATATGAGTTAAATTAAGTAAGTAAGTACAAGAAGTGTAAAAACCACAAAACCATAAACATTATTTTAAATTTTTTTTTATTTTATTTTCATATAAAAAATAATGAACGAGATGAACTTTTTTTTCATATTAGCTTTTTTTAAAAGTGAAGATTTACAGTCAGTGATCAGTGTATACGTGAAAAGAAAACGATAGCGTAAATAATTTTTAACGTCCTTCATGTAGAAATTCTTACACACAATACAAGAAAGAAAATAAGAACAAACTTGAGTATTTTCATTTTTATCTGTACTTTGTGTGTGAAGACGAAGAAGAATATGGTTAAAAAAATTCTTGTTCATCACTTGATCATCATCATAATTTATATGCATTCTAAATTTATCATCATATTTTATTTATCATTTTTTTTTGTTATTATTCATGAGTACTCAGAGTTAGTTGTAAATAAGATATGAGGTAAAAAGAATTAATATATGGCTGATGATTATCATCTAGTTTATGATTATTCGTATAAAATATTATTTTCGAGGTATTTTTTTATTATAATTGTATTTTCACAATACACTAGTCGAGTTCAAACAAGAAAAGTCTTACACTGTAAATTGAAAACGCCTCGAATTGCTTGGTGATTTACTTTAAGATCACGACAAAAATTTTTGTGTCATTGGTTTTGACAGTCCTTCAATTGTCAGGATCTTGCGTTCTCTGATGTCAGTTTTAAGGTTTGAATCAGCAATGTTTTGAGAATTCTCACAATTCGCAGTGTCGCATTTCAAGAGGCTTGAATCAGATGCGACTGCTTGAGATGAGAATTGTTCTAATTAAATTTTTTTACGTTTTTTCAATTAAATTATTTTAAAAATTAAGAAAAAAAATGTATTTAGAATACCTTTCATCAATCAATCAACATGAGGAAGTGATTCTGTCTGATTCTGTTTCACTTTCAAATCGAATTCCTTTTCTTGTCTTTAATTTTTTTTTAATTTCAATTCAAACCTTATCTTATCATTTTAATGTTCTAATCAGAATAATTTAATTTTTTATTCTGACTCTGATTCTCTATTCAAATTCAAAGATTTAGAAACTGACATTTTTTCAAATAAAAAACAATAAAATTAAAAAATACTACAGAACAGCCATTAATTTTCAAACATTGTATGAATACGCATCATTTTATGCCTCGACAGACCTATACACAAAAAAAATTATTATTTTTACGTATGCCATGAAATTTATACAAAAATATACAGAGAAAAAGAAGTTTAAAATTAACCATCATCCATTTCAATTCACTAACAAGGCATAAAAGAGGCAAAGTGTATTAAATTTTGTAAGAAAATACACATTTGTGTGCATGAACCACGTATGTGTGTGTGTGTGTGTGTGTGTAAGTATAGAAACACAATAAAAATTATAATAATCAGCAGCAGGTTATATTTTTCAATGCAACACCATGCATCAGTCGATGCACATATTTATTTTTTTTTTTTTTATTTTTATTTTTAAAGGAATATTCCTTGTGTTTGAAAATAATACGTTTAGGAATCTCATTTTTTGAATAGAGTAAGAAGGATTCCAAATTTGTAAAGAAACATAAAATCAAAATAGAGAACAAGGACACATGAGAAATGTGATTTGTGTATTATCATAAAAATAATAATAAAAAGTCATTGAATATCTTTTTTTTTGTTGTTGTTGTTGGGAAAAAATGAGGCAATAAAAAATATCTAAAAAAAGGCATTAAAACAACACAGGACTAGGGATTTTATACCTATAGAACATGTGTTATTTTTGTAAAACTTTGACTAGAAAATACAAAAATCAAATAAAGGACAGCTCGAACTTCATCGTAACTCAAATAAAATTTTCAATGTTTATTTACTTAGAACTTAAATTTTCTCTTTTTTTATACAATTTTTTGGAATTTTTATTATTATTATGATTGTAATCTTCTTTCCTAATGTACAAACTTTTATATTTCCTGATATTCTCATTATTTTTTATTACATTATCAGTTCATTGGATATCATTTTGAACAGGAAGTAGAAGTATTATTATCATTATTTTTTTATTTAAACACCTCATGAGTCTTTTTTTTTTCTTTTACATTTATCACTTTGCTTTTTAAAAGAACTTTGAAAGTAAAATAATCTATTTAACAATTTACTTAATGTTTCATTTTTGGTTTGCGTGCAAAATTCAATTAATCAAGTTAATTGGATCCAGCATGAAATTGATTTCAAACTGTTTGAATTTACTTTTTTAATTTAACTAGTATTTCATGATAATTTGAAAGTTGTGGCGATTTAAAGTGACTATGTAACACTAAATTTAAGCGAAATGTGTGATATTTGATTGATTAGGTGGATAAATTTAATTTTTTTATGATTTCCGATAAATTTTTAAGTAGGATGAGGCATAAAATGAGCTTATTTCCGAATTTGAGCTGAAATTGTATCTACATAATGATTCAAAATCGTGGAAGATAAATTTTTGAATGATGGAATCGAAGGACAGTGTCTTCATTTTATTTTGATCCATACATTTTATTTTTAAGATTCTGACTAGTAAGAGCTCACATATTTTTTTCTCTCACTCTCTCTCTCTCAGGCTTTAATGGTGGCTTTCCTCAAATTACATTTTTTTTCTCTCTCTCTTCTTTGGAGTAAAAACCGTTAGACTCAAAATTCATTATAAGTCAAAGAGACTTCACTGTATTTTCAATTAAAAGAAAATTCTAAACCTGTTCTAAGTTAATATGATCGATAAATTATTAATAAAAACAAATTTTTTCCTAGTATTTTAAAACAAATCTTAACATTCACAAATAAAGAAACTCGTATGACAAAATTTCTTATCAATTTTTATCTACAATGCGGTTATTTTAGTGATAAGAATATTTTTATTGTAATCATTTTAGTAGTTTTTTAATTCCAATGACGTATTAAAGGCCTGTATTTTTACAAGTTCAATCTCATATTCAATGAGAATTTAATTGAAATGGTAAATCTCCATTTTGATTAAAACGAAAATCGTTTAAATTTAAAATTTCAATCGATATCTGATCATGTATCGAATATCCAACATAATTTTATCTAATTTTTTGTTTCGTATCAAGTCAATTTACTATCATAAATGATCGAAAAAATGAAAAAAAATAAATTGACAGCTCGATAAAATATATCTTTGTCGTTCTCGTTATTCATTGTCAAATTGATCACCATGAAAAAAAAAATAAATAAGAAAAGAGACTTACCAATGACATTCTGTAACTGCAATACAACTATCACAATTAATATTAAAATATTTTTTTGAACTAATATTGAATTTGATTGCTTTTTGATTGAACACAGACATTTTTCGTCATCATACTCGTCATAATTTGATGCCCTTTCTCGATGACATTTTGTGATAACTTTGAATGCCCTTCTTTTGCGGGCCATATTCAGATTTTATTTTATTTCTATTTTTTTCAAATTATTTTAATTCAAATTTACTTTTCTTTTTAAAATTCGTTCCGATCTACATTGAACAAGAGTTGAACTTATTCTGATTTTCATTCACAAATTTCGACTCTTTCCTTTAGAAAAAGTAATAAAAAATGTTTTTTTGCTCTGTCTTCATCGTTTCTGTATATCAAATTTACGCAAATATTATTTTTTTTTGCCAAATTTAAGATTTATGTCGTGTGTCCAGTGCTTGGTTGGCTAACGGCCACCAAAGTATTTTTTTTTAATTTTAATATTCTTTTGCTATTTTTTTTCGTGTCTCTTGATTAAATTTAAATTTCTGACGCGTGTGATCTTTGTCTGTGAATTAAGTTTTTCATTCAACTTTTTTATTATTATTATTTATTTATTTCAATTCATAAATTTTGTACCTTAAAGTCAGATGTTTGTTGTCACACGCACGCAGCTCAAGTAATCTTATTTTTATTATTAATTTTTATTTACTTTCCAAATTATTTTTTTTTGTATATTTTTTTATGATTGCTTTTAATATTTTTTTATTAATTTTCGTATTATTAATTCATGTGTAGGTAATAAATTTGGCACCAATTTACTATGAGCTGAGATTAAATTTAGCAATATTTTTATTTTATTTTTTTGTCATCTATTTTCCATTAGAATTTTTTTAACGAGTTCTGTTTTTTTTTGTTACTTTAAAATAGAAACAAATTAATGTTGTTACAATTTTAAATTTTTTTTTAATAATTAAATTAAATCACAAGTAAACAAATCATTTTTTTTTCATCTCTCTTGTATAAACAAAACTCATCTCCAGTGTATTTTAAATTTTTTTCAGGAAATTCTTCAGGTTTTCAATTAAAATTTAACTTTAAAATTCAATTTAAAGTAGTTTCGTTACAATAATTCGATGTTAATTGTAATTAATTTATGTAATTTTAACACTAATTCCCTTGAATTGTATGGAAATTTAATTTTATCCACGATTAATGTGTAAATTTTATTGAAAAATAAAAGTAAATATTTTTAATTGAAATTTATAATAAAAACGGAGCGAAAATAATACACACGTCTGGTCTATGCAACAGTTTTGACAGTTCTAAAATTGAAAATATGGAAGAATATTGTAGAATGATATACACAAATTTTATGCTGGTATGTGTGACTACGTGTGTGTATGTATTGATATGTGCTGAAAACGAATAAAAACAAACTTGTGTGTACGTTGTGTTTGTGTGTAGTGTATATGGAATAAAAATATAAACAAAAGAACAAGTAGCGCCAATGCTGAGTAAAACCGGCGCGGATGGTGAAAAAAACATTTTTTAAAATTGTTTAAATGTTATTTTGGTTTGTACAACGCACAAAGGTAAGATGCAACCTTCTTCTTCATCTATTTTAATTAAGAGGAGAAGCGAAGGATAAAAGAATCTGATATCTTTGGTTTAGCTCAAAACATAAGAATCTGATTTTCGAAGCTCAAAACTGCCAAAATGATCCATCTTTATCATATAGATCTCTGAAAACACACATGAAGCACCATCATCAAGCTTTTACAGGGAAATTCAATTCTAACCTACTAAGTATAGGGACCTTCAATGCATTGAAGTTTAAAAAGCCCTCAAAGAATGATATAATTTGGTACTTGAATGTGCTGCGAAGTCAAAAATACATTCAACAGGCTCATCGTCATGTCCCGAAAGTCTAACATGCATTGAAGTTCATAGATGAAAATCTTCTCTGGTATGACAGGATAACCCGGTTTTAAGTCGTCATTAAGGGTCTATTCGGACCCTCCAGTTAAATTTTAAAAAGCCAAAACAATTTTATGCATTTACTATGCTTTTAATCTCATATATAATATTGCAGTACATTGTCGGGGTACCATTGGACATGAAAAACAATTCAAATTCAACAAAGATTTATTTTCAAGACATTTTAATTGCAAACTAAAAAAGAAGAATCTTTGAAATAAAATGCAATCAAAATTTCATTTAGAAATAACTTTATTCATTTAAATCATAGTTTTTTCCTCAAATTTTATAATCAACACTCACTTATTCTCAATAAAATCTGATATTTTCCTTATGATATAACTCAACATTTTCCTGATATTTCCTATTTGACACATTGTGCTACCATTGAAACAAAAATTGAAAGCCTCATAATTTTACATGTAGCACAGACATTTTGCCATGTCATATTCATATTAATTATAATTTATTTACATTTTAGACATTCTTCAACATCACAAATTTTAAATTAACTAGTGTTAAATTAAATTTAGCATTACACCCAATTTCAGGAGTATTCTGATCTTGGTAAATTTTTTATTTGTCTTAATAAAACAAAAAAAGTTCTAACTCAAGGTTAACTGAAAGCGCTTCTAATATTAATAATAGTACATTTTTGTTACTTTAAATAAAAGTTTTACAAATAAAAATTTAACTGTTAATAAAAAAAATATTTAGCAATAATCCTCTAGCTAATAAGAAAATTATTTTGATAATAAATAAACCATTAAATTATTAAAGGTAATGATAATATTTTCTTTAATATTCCACTTGTTAATTATAATTTAAAAAAAAAGTTCTACTTAAAGTACATTATTTTAATTTTATTAATTGATAATCAAATTTTGCTTTGCAATAACTTCAATTTTCTTTTATCAACACTGTTTATTTTTGGCTCGTTTATACTTATTTTTTATATTAATAATAATATAAATTAAACTATTTCTATTGAAACATTTTAATTACTTTATCAGGATTTATTAACATTTCAAATTGATCAATTTTTTTTGTCTTATTTTTATTTTAATTTAGTGTTTTACTGCTATTTTTGTTACTGTTACTTCGTGTTTGCTTTCGTTGCATCACCTGTGACTGAGGACTTCCACTTGATTGACTTGTGTTGGATGAACTGCTTGTACCATTGCGATGATGTGACGTTACATTTGTGCCCTGTGACATGGTGATAGGTTTTGGTGGATACGGAATTCGAAATAGATGGATATTCAGATGATCACATATTTCGAGACAAACCTTAAATTAAATGGAAAAAAAAATCGTTATTAACTCTGATGAAATGGAAAAATAAGATTAAAATTTTCTTACTTGAGCACAATACCGACACAAATCAAATGTGCACCAAATCATAGCAAACCACAATACCCAATATTCGGGTAAGAAATTGTTAAAATATTGATTTAAAAATAGGAACAATGGACCTATTAGTCCCCAATCTAAATATTCCATTTCACTTTTTGTCATGTGAGCGACCTGCAATAAGAGAAAATGAATTTGAATTATTGGTTGAATTAAAATGAAATGAAATTAAAAAAAATTACTTACCACAAGTCTGTTTGTAACTTTTGCTGCTACCATTCCAAAGGCTAAGATATACAAAGTTGGATGTTCTTCGTATATTTGTACAATAGATTTTTGTGAGATGATAAATGCGGGCACAACCACCAAGGAAAATGGGATTATTGGTGATATGACACTTGTACCCTGTTAGTGGGTGAATTTAAAATAAAAAGAAATATTAAATTAAATTCAAATTAAGTTGAATCTTAATTAAAATTCATGAGAAAGTGATTCGGAATAATTTGAAAATTCACAACTAAAATGAATTCAAGATTTTTATATCAAATCCAAATCACTCTCTCCATTTCAAAATAAAATAAAAATTGAATAAAAAAAATGTACAAATCCCTTAACCTTAATTAATTAACTTATTAGTAAATTAAAAAAGCTAATTATTAAAATGTTTTATTAAGTACATCAAAATATCAATTATTTACAGACGGTAATTAGTAATTATTGTTATTTGTGTTATTGAACATGCAAAATCATGCCATAAATAACTGTAAGAATGGCTAAGAAAAGCGAAAGCATCGTTAAAATTTAATTAATTAATTGTTTTGTAACTAAAGTAATGAAGGTTTGCGAAAATTCTTAATGAATTAACTTTCAAATGACGTGAATTTGGTATTTTATCAGATTATATCACTGGTTATAGTTAAAAATAGTAAAAAATTAAAAAACTTGATCGTGAACGATATACACGAGCGCATTTCCATTTATCACGATATTTATAAAAGGACACTCCCATGTTGACGTTAATTTTGCTTTGAACGTCTAAAATGTGTGTCTCTGAATGAATTGTGTTAATGAAAGTTGACACAGACAGACGTCCAAGTGCCCACAATAAGCGCATTTTTTTAAAAATCGAAAGGAAATGCGCTAAAAATAGATGAATAAACCTTTTGAAGGTGAATGCATGTCTACTAAAATACTTTTTTTTTGTTATTTATGTACATATTTTCAGCCCATTTCATTTTATAACAAAACAATAATAGCAATTTCTTCCTAACAACAATGTCAAAGTGAATTAAAAATTTAAAAAATTGCACCTGAGTCAATTTTCAAATTAAAACAATAAGAAGAAGATAAAACGCGTTTATTATTTTTAGTTTGAAATGTTTTTTTTTTATCTGTACACAAATAATGTTACATGACAACAATCGCGGTTATACATTTTTATAATTTTCAGGGATTTTCATATTAAATTACTCAAAATTCATGTGATATCATAATCTGAAAGAAAAAAAAACGTGAACTAAATACAATTTTAATATAATAAAAATATTGAATATCTACAAATTTCAAACGAATTAAATTTTAATCATTTTGTTTTCTTCATCTTACAGCTACTGTCGATCCATTTTTCCCGGTTCCTTGTGAAATTATTCTAGTAATGTTATCATATGCCAATTTTCCGTAGATTACAAAAGTAGAGGAAAGTGGTATTTGTTTGATATCGCATTGCAACCACTGAAGCTTTTTTTTTGATTATTTTTTAGAAAAAGTATATTTTTGTTGTATGAATGAATGAATGAAAAGAAAAATAAAATGAAATTAAAATAAATTAAATTAAAATGAAAATTTAAATTGAAATGAAATTTTAAACTACGAAAAGTGAACTAAATAATTTTTTTCCAATGAAATGTGAAATAAATGAATATTAATTAGTAACCTTACAACTTAAAAGTTTATCGATAATGAGATAGAGCTACACATTGAACCATTTTTTATTCCAATTTATTTTTTGATTTAATTTTAAGTTTTTCATGCAGATTTTGATCCACACATGCCATAAAATTTATTTGAATACTTAATAAAACAATATTTTATTAAATAATAAAATTATTGATAAAATTAATGTAAATTTATGTGCTTACAGCAACTGTGGAGCCGTTTTTCCCAACTCCTCCTACAACGAATACTTGACAAAATGTGATAAAAAGTTGAATAAAACCAATAACAAATACAATGCCCATTATTTGACTAATATGGCCCAGAATTGGAATCTATTGTAATTGATGTAATTAAAATCGTTGATCATTTTATAAAAAATTCAAAAAAATTAAATCGATGATGAGAATAGAAGATTTATTTTTATTCAGATTAAAAATAAAGAAAAGAGGAAATTGAGGAAAAATAAAAAAATTTGGATGTATTTTAAAATAAAATAGTTTAAGGATTAAAAGAAAAAGTAATAAAAAGGGATCTTCATTTGGAGCAGAAAATTTAAGTTTAATTTCATTGGATGCCATGATTTAATTATTAAATTTCAGAGTTCGGCATTTTTCGTCAAGGAAGAGCTTCATTATGAAATGAAGTTAATTTCAAGGAATGAGAGCTAAAATTTTCCATTCCAAGTCACAATTCTTCGATAATTCCCATTCTTCGTCATCTTCAAGACAAAATACTAATCAAATAAAGAAAAAAGTAAATTTGACTTTCATGCAAAAACTGAAACAATTCACAAATTCTGACAACAATAAAATAAAAAGTGAAAAAACGAATTAAACAACATGCAACTTGATTGTAATCTAAAACAGCGTGACTGTGTGTGTGTGCTATTCTAAGGAATTAAAATGAACGGCGTTCAAGTCATCTTGTAAAGAACGCTATTTGTCTATTCTATAAATTGCACATTAATGAATTAATTTACACAAAAAAAATAAAATTTTCATGTTATCATTTTATAAATTTCGTTCAAAATCGAAATGACATTGCAAAAGAGCTAGACAAAAAAATAATTAATTTTTATTATTAATTTTCATTTTCATGCTATTAACATGCGAACATTTGCTTGTGAATCGTTTTGCTTGTGATGATCTGAAACTTACTGCAACTGTTGAACCATTTTTGCCAATGCCACCTGCCCTAATTACACTGAAAAAATAGGACATGGCCCATGAACTGCACACAATTGTTGCTAATCCCATGAAATGCCACATGTGAAATCCAAAGATCTGTTTATTTTTATTGCAATTCAAGTCAAAATTGAGTTTATGATAATAAATTTAGATTGTATGTAAAAAAAAAATGAAAATTCATTCGATGACTATGAAATGCATTTTAATCATAATAATAATAATTCATGAAGCAAAAAAAAATTAATAAATAAATATGAACAAAGCTTGTAATTTGCTGGGAGCCACATTAACAGAAAATTAGTCATCACAAGTATGAGGGAAAAATAAAATCATATACGATCGCTACTTATTCAACTTAATTCTACTATCTTGCAAAATATTTTCGTGTTTTTTTTTGTGTAAAAAAAAATTATAATAAAATAAAATTATAAAACGAAACGTCACATACTCGGGTCATTATCAAAATAATAAGTAATTGAATGGATTGAAAACACCTCTTAAATTAAATGACGTCTAAATTTAATCAATTATTGAAAATCGAATGATAATTTAATTGTGGAGGTCATTGAACAATACACCGTTAACAGACAGACACAACAAGTGTATAAACAATGTTTTCATTCTAATACTGAATGTAAATTGTAAAATTATCTCATAATTCAAGTCTTATGATATAACAGACAAATTTTAGTCACTATATTGATTTTGTATTAAATATTTTAAAGAAAATTACTTGTCAAAGTGAAAATAAAAAGTTTTCGTGTGGCATCCTGTTGAATTTTTAAAATAAGAACTTTGAAATTAATGTTTAATAATATGGGAAATTAAAGTGGAAAAAGGAATGAGTTAAAGAAAAAAATTGATGAGTGAGACGAAAATATACCTTCGTCATCCATATCGAAGGACCAAATATTGCTGAAATCATGTGTATTGAAATAATTGCACATTGAGCTTCCGTGACATCGACCTTGCCGAATCTTAGTGTTCCAGAAACGTATGTTTGCCAGTGTGCACAGTAAAATAATATCATTGCACAAAAACACTGTAAAATTATTTCTCTTATCAGTCAATGTTAGTATTATAAATAAATATAAATTTAATCACCTGAAAAAACATCCATTTCGGATAATGACCTAGTTGGACAGAAACACATGCTGATACAGCTACAAAGACAGTGGAAATTGAATCACAACCATGATCAAATAATTCGCCTAATGGTGATGAGGAGTTTGTACGACGTGCTTGTTTACCATCGATGGCATCCAAACTTTGATAGATGAACAAACCTAAGCCACATAAGAAACATGCCCATCGTGGTGGTTCCTGACGACCATCTGGACTATAACTGAAAAGTAAAAAAAAAAATCATATAAATCATCTGTTATCGCATTCAATTATATTAGAATTTCATCACATTTATCACTCAATTCACACATTTTTAACACATTTCCTGGTGATTAAAAAAAATGAGTATTTAAAGTCCATTTTAATGTCCGTGAGTTTAAAGAATTAAAAGAAAATGAGCTTCCAAATGTGTATCGTGGTTTTAACGAGCAGATTGTGATCAGATTTCGTCCAGATCGAAGAATCTTAATTCACATAATAATAAAAATGCGCTTAAGTGAAATGTTTTAAAATTACGTTTTTCTTAAAATTATCATTCACATTCATGTTATAAATACAATGAAGCGCTAATAAAGATCAAAGTTAAACGATTTTATAATTCTATGAAAATTTCATTCACATAAACATACGATGTCATTTTTCTTTTGTAAAATTATTCTGTTACTAGGAATAGAATTTTTTGAATTGTAACCATGGATAAAAAACAAACTTTTCCATCTGATTAAAGTTTTATTTTATTTTCAGGGGTTAATGATTGAAATTTTTGTATTGTGCTAGTTTATTCGACGAATTTTCATTGTTAAAGCACAAATTTGATTAAAAAATTTTAAATAAAAATTTAATAATAATTTTAAATTAAACGAAGAAAAGTTTCAAGTCAAAATGGGTGGAAAGAAAGGAGGTGGTGGTGGCAAAGGCAAAGGAGGAAAAGGAAATAAACTTGCTCGAATGTCCGAAGAAGAGCGTCTCCGTTACTTGCAACATCGAGCTGATATGGAAGAGGAAGCTCGTCGTCGGAAACAACAACTCATTGCAACATTCATGAAAAATAAGCTTAAAAAGGAAGATGCCTTTAGCCGACTTAATTTGGCTAAAATTAATCAAGATTGGCGTTCACTTTTGCGAACCATCAAATGCACACAGCTCACAGACGAAATAAATGCCGTTGAAAAGGAATGTCTTAAAATGGTGGAACGAAAAAATTCAGTTATAAGACGATTGTTGTGTGATTTAGATGAGTCTGAAGAAATTTACTCGACAATGTTACACTCACACATGGAAAACATTGAACAACTCATTGTAATCCATAAAGATCGTGTGTTTTTCCTTCGCAGTTGGTATTTGGAGGAAAAAGCACACATGTTGAAATGCTATGATGAGGAAATAAAAGTGTATAAATCGAAGAAATGTGACGCTCAAAAGGAATTGGAGTGTGTCTACTATGGTCTAGCAGAGAAAGCAAATGCCGAGCGAAAGGCAAATGAAGAGGAACATCTACAGAAAAAAGACAGTTTAAAAAATTCGGTATGTAGGACATTACTTGCATTGAATTTATTTTAATTAAACAAAATACTGCTATTTCCATTCCAATCGTCACAATTTATCTTTGCACGTTCACTCAAACATGTAACCAAATTCTTTGAATATTCACATTTGTCACCGCGATTACCCAAATCAAGGACATGAAAGCACTCTTGAATGGAATCCGTGTAAAATTCCTTCAATTCCCGATCACGAATCTCCTCGGTGATGACATGCAACACCTTGTGTCTGTCTGGATATCCCTCATTACTAGTCATTTTCATTTCCTCAAAGAAACATTGCATTAAACACGACTTATTGCTTTGATTGTCATTTGAATTATATCCATTTCCATTTGAGCTTCTACCGTTATTTCCATTATTATTGTAATTTGAAGTTGATTCTGAGCCTTGATACCAATCATATCCATTAGTCGAGTATTGATTCCTCGTGTTACTATTAAAATCGTATGGACTGTTCCCAAATGGACTGTAAACTTGGCTCATGCCCATTCCAGCATAGGGATATGACATTTGTCGTTTAAATCGGCGTGATGAGTCACCATTCCAGCTATTTCTTTGATTGTTATTGTGATTGTTGTCTCTGTTATAGCCGTTATCATTGCCTTGATGATTTCCATGTCGATTTTGGTGTCTTCTATTACTTTCATTTTCACTTTTATGCTTTCCACGATTATTATTCTTATTTTTATTGTTATTACTTGACTGACTTCGATACCCAAATTCAGATGAATTACTTTCATTTGAATCGTAATTCTCATATTCATCGTAATTTTCGAGATCATCTGAAGTTAATCGCCTCATACAAGTACGGGATGTCTTCCGAAAATCATCTTTTGAGATTCCTTCATCTGTGCGACATCGTAATCCATTTGAGTGATAAATTGAAATTCCAATTATTAACAGCAAAAATCCAAGTTTCATTTTAAGTTCCTTTCATTTATGCGATTTGATTGTAACTGAATCTAAAATTGTGAATTCAAAGGGCTTAAATACTGTTTGAGCTTCCGTTTTACTGTCATAATTATATGAAAATTCAATTCAAATCACAATTCAGAGCATTTCAATCATTTTTGACACACATTGTTTTGTTTTCAGATGATACTCAAATTAGAAGAAATCACTAAACAGCGGGAGGCTTACATGGAACGTCTCTGGACGGAATTTCAACAAATTATGTCAAGATATCTGCGAAGTACCAAGGATTATCGTAATGATTACGTCGATTTACGTCAACGTGACAACAGTGATACAAAAAATATTGAGACTCACTATTTAGAGGTGGCACGTACGTCTGACATTATTGCGGATTTGAAAGCAAAATACTCGACTTTGAAGGATGAACATGAATTTAATGTCGAGCAATTGACCAAATATCGCAATGAGCTACACACACGTAGTGAAAATTTGAAACAAGAACTGGAAATTGGACTTGCAACAGACAAACACAAATTAAAGCAACTGGTTTTATGGAGTAATGCAATATTAAAGGTAATTATTAAACAAATTTGCTTTTAAAAATACATCATAATTAACCTCAATCCATATTATACTAGAAATTATCTAACTTGGATAAGCGTGGCAAACATATCTTACAAATTGCAAATTTTTGTGCAAAATATGAAAGTGACAGAGATGAATTGAGATTTCATCGTGATCCGAAAAAGGCATTCCTTGAAATAACCGAAGGAAATGACCAAATTTCAGAGGAATTTCGTGCAATTATGGAGAAGCCTGATACAATTCAATCGCAGCTTGAATACTTTTGGCGACGTTACAATAAAACAAAAATTGATTGTGCATGTTTGAAGGAAGAAAAACAGTCATTGAAAGCGGATAATATTCGATTGAAAGCAGCACTCAAGGATTATCTCGTGAACGTGAATATTTCGACAGGAACCACAATAAAATCGAGAGATCATCAATTCGTTCCAAGACCGCACAGCATGAAGGTCGAGAAAGTCATGCATATTGATTTGACTAAGACATCAGCAGTTAAAGGTGAAAATATGAAAGGTCGTCGACGTCCAGTTACGTGCATTGAAGCGAATTTCAGCAATGCAGTCAGAAGTCGATCATTGGTTGAACTGAGACATCGTCCCATGGAAATTTATTCACTTGTTCCAAAGTGTTAATTTAATATTCAATAATTTTTATAGACAGTAGTACTAAGATGAGTGAATTAGGTCAATGTCAGATATCATACTGAAATATAAACAATAGACGTATGATAATGATTTCCTTTTATATGAAGCAATAAAATAACCTTAATAGCTGTAATTGCTTGTGTTTAATCACATTTTATGACTACGACTATGAAATAATGAGATGACATGAAAATAATTGGCGCTAAGTTAATTCATTTTCTCGTTCTATGACATAATTTTTTTCATAAAAACAGAAAAAATGAATGGAACTCAATTACAAGAAAAATAATAATTAGTTTATGATTTAAATACAATTATGAAGACCTATTTTTAATTTTTTCCTTCAATAATTGATGAAATTTCTTCATTTGAATTGAAACACGCTACGTTTCATCAATATTTGATGAGTCAGCCCCAGAAAAATTATCATATAAGTACAAACAAATTTCATATCAAATCACAAAGAAATATTCCTAGAATTGTAATAAAATTATGGTTATTGACTGATAAAAAAAATAAACGAACTTAAATGTAAAAGACACAAATTATCAGTAGAACACACATTTTACTGATAACAAAAATTTTTACTTGATCAGCAAATCGGTTCAAACAAAACATATCATAAAGTATAAATTGATGCTAATAACAAATGTCTACTTGATAATAATTTGTCATTAGCTCTGATATTATATTTTCAACACATGAGGCATCGTTGTGGGGAACGTTAAAGATAAAATTGCAGTTTTTTTTTTATTTTTAACGTCATCGCAACACATTTCAAGGTTTTATTAGAAAAAAATGGAGTGAAAATTAGCTTATAACAATAAAAATATGATATGAAATGAATAAAAGCCTTCTGAATGATAATAGATAAGAGTTACCTTGATTAAATTGCGTAATTTTTAAATGAAATGATATGATTTTTGTTATCTTTAATGAAATTTTGCTTTAACATTGTTTGTTCAGAAATAACGATTAAACAAGGGAAAATTATGATGTAATTGTTCTAGATTAATTATAGAAAAACATGAATGAAAAGTCATTTAAAAGCTGATTATCTCATGTTTGTTTCGGTTTATAATGGATATCACGCTTTCAATGACAAAAAAAATAGGGAACAGTAACCATGAAATGGAGTATGAAAGCGCATTTTCGCTTATTCCGAATTTCATTATGTAACGGTTCTCATTTGAGAAAACTGTCTCTCAATCCTCAAGCTCTGATAAGCTCGAAAAAAGAAAAGCTGGCTCACAAAATTTTTGGTCAGTGTCAAATTTCTTTGAATAGGGTCCTTGAGCCACCTTACTATTGATAACGAAAATTCTAGATTCAAGCTAGAGCCTATTCAAGGCTTATTCATCTTTAAGCACAGGGTCAAATGAGAATCTTAAGCATCACATGGAAATAAGATAAAAATCATAACATGAATTAACGGAAAAAAGTCACACGTCCTCACATTGTCTAATATTTTCATGAAACCACAGTCACTTAATAAATAAACGGCAAAACAAAACACTCATGTAAACAAACATTATTGGACATTTGACAAAAAAATTTATAAATTCTCTCAAATATTCCTAATTATTATTATTATTATAAAATCTGACTTGTATATTAACATAAGCAGAGCACATCAAACACATGCTTTCATTTACTGTAACACAACTTGCCAAAAAATCTTTTCAAAGACTGCTTGACATCAAATATCAAATAATTTAAAATAAAATAAATATATAAGATAAAAAAAATATAAACTGAGTCACAATTCAAAGAATCATAAGCACTTTTTGACTTTTAAAGAGCTTGTTTGAATACAAAATAAAAGTAAAAAGTTTTTTTTTGTTAATGACACGACCTTTAAAAGGAAATTAATTTTAATTATAATAATAATACTTTTACATTCGATGTATTCTATTTTATCATATTGCATTGATATGTTGATTAACATGAAATTTCATATGAATTGAATTTAATTATGAAAATCTCAATTAAAATCCAAATTATGGGAAATTATGATGTGTTTCCATGTCGATATTTATAATTATCTTCTTAAATCGTGTTAGTTTTAAATAAAATGATATAAATTTCACATCAAAGACGTTAATGAAGCAAAAAAATGATGATTTCACACATTTTCAAGTATCGTTTTTTTTATCATATTTCAAATACTGAGATCATTTTTGCTGTTTTTTTTACATGAACATATCCATAATTTTAATTATTTTTATTATTTAACGTAATATTAAATTTCATTATTATCTGAATAAACCATAAAACTGACACCGATAACTCTAATGTGATTCATCATCAAATTGAAAGAAACTTGAATTTTGTCATAATTTAAGAAAAATAAAAGTTCATTTCATTATCACTCGATTCACGCTACTCACGTTCAAAGTTCAAGTCAAAAAATTGTATAATAAATTATAAAAAAATACAAATAACTTACTATATGAGTATGAGCGTTGTCAGTATATTTACAATCAATCCAACGATTGTAATGAGGTTCGGAGCTAACCATAAAGGTACTTTGCTGACCAGCCAATTCCACCATGGTTGTAAATATTTGTCTGGAAGTTAATAATTCATTTGAACTTTGATCATTGATTTGTATTATGATTTTTTTTTATAAATTTCATACATATTTATATTAAATTGAATAAATTTGTCACACTTTTCTACGTTTTTCTTTTATTTATTTTATTATACAATAAAACTTAAAATACAAAAAGAAAATAAAATAATTTATTTTCTTCTTTTACTACATTTTCACTTATTTTCTCTTTCATTTCAAATAATTTATGTAGAGGATTTTATTTATTATTATTGTTTTATTTCATATCTACATCATCATACATAATTTTTGTATATGATCAGACCATATCTGAACGTATGCTCTGTGTGTTTGTGTTGTATAGTAAAATAAAAATGAGTTGAATCAAAGAAGAAAAAAAATTGTAACTTGCGGAAGAGATCAACGTCATCGATTAAATAGGGCACCTTAATTATTAACTAATTACACAATCAATTTATAATATTTTGCATTAATTTCACATCATCTAATTAATAAAACTTTCATTTAATAAAATGTGACATATTTAATAACCCACCTAATAACGAAATATTTTGGCATGAATATTTGTGATCTGATAATCGTTTCAATTGAGAACTTTGCAAAAGATTTTGCTTATAAAAGTACATGTTGAGACATTTAATTTTAACAGTTTTTCATTTACTTGTGTGTTAAATTTGGTTATTTAACTTTAATTTTGCTGATAAATACGTAATTCCTATTAAAATTTAATTATTTTCACGAGACGCACTTTTTCTCACGAGGAATATGTGGTTTTTGTATTCTATTTGACACAAAACTTTTGAGTGTGCCCTGCAAACTGAAAGTGTTTGACGTTTGTGAAATGATGGTGTAGTTTTTGATCTCGTTTTTTGTGTCTCATTTAAATTACGATTCGAATGGAAATTTAAAGGGGGATTTTTTTTTGTTGATCGTAAATGAATATGAAAAAATTTGTGGAAACTTAAGAAATGCTTAAATATTCATAGAATTAATAATAATTATTATAATTAATAATTATAATTATTTTTAATAACTCACAAAAGTCTTTGTAGCACAATTTTTGGATTTTTCAATATTTATGAATGTTTGCTGAAAATTTTTGCGTAATTACGTAAGCTGTGTAAGTAAATTTTTTGTGATGGCGTGTGTTTTAATCTAAAACAATGCAAAAAGTATTACAATTTTAACCTCTCTTTCCCAGGCATAGATTCAGCTGGAATTTTTGATTAAATAAGGAATAGCTAACAAAAATACGTATAACTCCTATAGAATTATTAGCAGAAATTTCACTATAAAAATCTTTGACCCCGTAAAATTTTTTTTAAAACTAGTACCGACAATATCAAAGAACCCCTTAACTCATTAACCGCGACCGTTGCGTTTACGCAACACTACTTTGAAGTCACTTTTCTCGTTCAAATCAAAAAATTTCTTTGTCAATCTTTTTTAGAGTCTTAATTTAAGGTATTTGATATCAAACGGTTGAATCGTTTTTGAATTTTAACCTTATACTAAAAAATAATGAACTAAACTTTTAAGAAAAGTCGCATTTTTTTCTCTCTCGTACAATGTTTCTGTATGTATTTGTGTAGCACTTATACGTATTTTGTTTTGGCTCTCCTGCAAAATTTTTATATGAAACCTAAAATTTTCACCGAAATGAAAAGTCTACATTTCAACCTAAAGAATAAAACATAGAAAAACTTTACTTAAATCTCAATATTTTAGGAGCGGCGGTTAATTAGTTAAAAGAATCTGTTAGTTCAAGAAAAAATTGCCAAAAAATGAAAAATATTCATTAAAAACTTATTTGAAATCAATGTTCCACCGGTGGGACACTGGGAAAGAAAGGGTTAATTAGTAAGCTCAAAGATCTGTTGAATTTGAAAAATTTGTTGAAATTTTGACGTTCAGACAAAACTGCTAAATTTAAATTGTGTTTGCTTGTATAAAAATTCCAGAATCAAAAATCCAAAATTAAGGAACTTTTCTCAATACAAAAAAACCTACAAAACAGACGGTCCCAGTATAATTTAGTCTGGTGAAAAGACGAATTTCAATATTTTCCATATCCATATTTTACAGTAAATTTATTCCAAAAAACATGCAATCACCACAATCGGAATCTTATCATCAATTCCAAACATTACCCAAAAACTACAACACTTTTGCCGGTAAAATTGTTCCACTCGAATTGGTATAGTAGTAAATTAGTCGGTATAACAGTTTTATTATAAATCAGTCACAATTTGTCATCCATTCAATACAGCAAGCTTGGATGTTTGTTTAATAATTAAATCGGTATTTTTCCTTGTTGAAAGATAATTTTTTTTACATATTTCCCACATCATTGTACTTGAGTGTGTCCTATTGGAAATTTTGTGCACAATTTTCTTCCAAAATCCTTTTATTATCATTTTAAAAAGGAAATTATTCATAAAAAAAATACAAATTGAAGATAAAATTAAAAAAAATACACATAGATATAAAAAAGGAAGAATTCTCGGTGTGTGAATAAAATTTAATTTATGTATACACATAATTTGGCTACCTCTCAATTCTTCTTACATTACATTATTGTGCTATCATAAAAAAAGAGTAAAATTCAAAAAAAATAAATATATATATTGACCGAGTGTGTGTGTTAATATTTTTTTCATTACTTCTCTAAAATTGAACTCAAAAATAAAGCAGTGATTCGCATTTACAAGTACAGAAATTTATATTTAAAAAAAAAAATATTACATACAAGAAATATATATTCATATTATTATAAATTTAATATCACCACCACCGTGTGCACTACAATAAATATATGTATAACACACAACATATATAATAAAATTCAAGCAAAGCACAAGGCAAAGTGTACAGATAATAAAATATTGTGAATAGTCTGAATAGTCGTATATATAGAAAGATCAAGAAAAAAACTTTTTTTTTGTCTTTACATTTTATTATTAATAATTTTTGTGTATTCTGCTTGTAAAAACAACATTTTTTTGTATTATTGTTATTAAATTAAGTTTATCATCGTAAATAAAAGTGAAATTTGATATATTTTATACCATACCTTCGAAATATAAAAGGATAAACGCCGAAAAATACAACAACAACAACAACAACATCAAAGTTACACATCAGTCATTATTATTAAAATAAATAAATAAATAATAATTTTAATAATCAAATACAAATAAATAAAAAAATAAACATCATTAAACATGGAAGCGATTGCAAAACACGATTTCAATGCAACAGCGGAAGATGAGCTTAGTTTTAGAAAAAGTCAAGTTTTAAAGGTAAAATAATATAAATATTTTTAAATGTAATACATACAAAAGCTAATAATAATAATAAGTTATTTATAGTAAATAAAATTCAATAAGAGTGCAAAAGTGCATTCCTTTCATAAATTTTATAAATAAATATTTTCTATTTTAATATACTTTGTCTATGTGCATTTCATTACTCACATTCACATGCATACACACACACACATACATTCATATTAAAAGATAATAAAAAACTACGGTAACTAAAGACGTCTAAACGTTTATATGATAAAATGAAATGAAAAGCATGAAACATTGAATGACTCATAACTTTTAGCGAGATATTTTTTTTTATATTTCATGTTAAATTGACGTTTTATTTCATGGAAAATAAAATGTATCATAACACAAATTTTATTACTTTTATTGATACCAAATAATGCCAAAATTGAAAAATAAAATTTTATTGTATAACATTCAAAAATCCATATTAATTGATTTATCGATGTTATTTACGTTATATTATATTTGTTATATTTATATCATATAACAAAAAAAATCAATATTATTTAACCGTTTCAGATAAAAAAAAAAATCTGTTTTGTATTCTTCTTATTATTATTATTATCATTATAATGAGTATGATGATAAAAAAAAATAATGTTGATTCAGCTGACAATTAACAATCAAACAACATTCGCATGTGTTTCATTTGACAATGTAAATTATTTTATTTTTTTATATTCAAATACATAAAGTAATTGTCTGAATCTTGTCACTTGTGCTTTGTGTTGTCTATTCTCTAGTTTTGTTCATTGATTGTCTGTTGTCCGTTAAATTTATTATGTATTATATGTATTTTTTATTATCATATATAAATTTTATAGTAATATGAGTAACTTTGAAACACAAAATTTATGTATATAAGAGGGCTATTGTTAGAGCTCCCCCTTATTGTGTTGTCTGTGATCATCCTCTGTGTAGGAAAATTTTATGTATATAAATTTGTATTTATTTGAAGTGACTGCGTGCAATGAGATATTAAAATGTATGGGTGCATTGAAATTAAAAAAAGTTACTTATTATGATAATAATAAACAACATTTTGTGTTCAAGTTAAACTTTTATTTTGAAGAGTTAAGAATGTATTTTAACTTAACCCTTGAACGGAAATGTTAAATGGTTTTTTTTTATTAAAAGATATTAAATTTCATTTATTGATTCGATTTGTAGAGGATATTACTGGGAAATGTTATGCATCATATCTTGATGATTGTCATAAACTGTAAGTAAGATTTGGGTCTGATTTGAAATTGAACTTATACGAATGAGAAGTTTTGGAATAAGAATTTAACCGTCATCAAGGTAAATTGAAAAGACATTGAGGCGAAACTGGATTTGGTGCTTCAAAATCAAAAGGTCATGGTTGAGCAAGATCAAGCAAAGGCTGAAAATCACGAGGAAAACGGTCATCTGTATTGGACTGAAGAAGCTGTCCCTAGACACCCACAAAAATATGTCAGTCATTCATTATAATGGCCAACACTCAGCAGTCCACTGCAGATGAATGAGTACCTTCCAATCTAGACAACTGATCAGATTGAACCGTACTGAGCTCAGAGTTGTAGTTGGAATGTTCACTGGTCATTGTACTGTAGACTATCATCTCAGTCATTTTGACTCAAGAGATCCAATGTGCAAATGCTGCTCTGAACAAGAGGAGACTGCTGCACATCTGCTTTGTGCATGTCCCAAGCGTGCCAAACTGCGTGGAATCACGCTTTGTGAGTACTTTCCCAGTATTGATTCCATCACAAAAGTGAAGGTGTCTGCCCTGCTGAGCTTTCTGAGAAGTTGTGGTCACTTTCCTGAACTGAACCAGGTCTAGTGGACTTCTTTCTTTAGTTGTTTCTCTGGATTTGGTTCCTTCCTCATCAGATATCATGATAATGGGTATGCATAATGAATCCGTTTGTAGGTCTGAGTGCTGGTACTCTTCTGAGTCCGCCCTAGAACTACTGAGCAGTTGGAATCAATGAAAGTTTTCTTGGAAGACCAGGACCATCATCTCATGTTCGCTAAGTTTGTTGGCCAATGGCGCCAGTAGAAATCCAACACCAAATTCATCCACCAAAAGCATGGTCAAAATTTAAAGAGAGAATTTTTTACAGAAAAATTTAACTAGTCAAAATTATATAATATTATAAAAATTCTATATAATTGAATAGAATAAAAAATCACACACACACAGACACATCAGTTATTATCAACAGAACAATAAAAACAAATATTTATTAACAATGAAACAAAACAATGAATTAGAAAGTAATAAAATTTAATAGGTGACACGATTTCATTGATGATATTGATATTACTTATTTAATGAAAAAAATAAAATAAAAAATTGAAAACTTTCATTAGTTCATTGTACTAACTCTGTAACTTAAACATATGAATGTTATAATAGAATATAGAAAAGTAATAAAACATCTTTCATATATGGTGCCTTTATTGTTATCATTTCTTTGTATTTTCATTACATTAGTAAATTGATACATATAATTTAGTGATTATTACTTACACACGATAATAATTGTATTTTTATTAATTTTCATTGTATTTATTATTATTTTATTTATAAATGTAACCATCAAAATCTCTGTTGGAGATAATTTTTGTTGTAACAATTCCGATGATATGAGGAATGTTTTGTGTTGAAATTATAATTTTTAATAAAATTCGTTCGCTACTGTATTACTTTTCACTTAAGAAAGTGAACATTGAATGGGAAATTCAATTAAAATTAAATTATTATAAATCAAACAATCAAGAATCCTCATCAATATTTAATCAAAATCACATCAAATGAGTGAAGTGTTTTGAATTAAACAAAAAGTAGGTTTTCAATTGTTTACTAATAAATATTTTCATTGAAGTTATTTAAAAATACGTTTCTGATAAGAGGACTCTTTATCAATTAAGTGCAGTATAATCTTTTTTTTTTCGTGGAATGTTTTATTATATTTATACAAGATTAAATTTTTGTGTTTGATTGTACAACAACTGAAATTATTGATTGAAATTCAATTAAACGTTGAAAGTTATCAATTTTTTTGCAATTCAAATCAATTGAGATCATTAATTTTTACAATTAACCAATGATTTACGCTTTTTTTTTGAATGAATTGGAAATTAACCAGTCATTGAATTTTCATTAATGTTTAAATCTCTTCTACTGTTAAAATTTTATATTGACAAAAACACTGTAAGATCAAAAAGCACCCCAAATGACCACAATTCAAAAAATGAAGCGTTATTTAACCTTTTTACGTACTAAGCAAAGAACACCGTCTGAGTTGTGAATTACTAAGCAGTGTGGGCCGTTTTCAACTTACAATGTTTGATCAGAAGTGATTTATTTTACCTTCCTTTGAGTCATAATAATTAGCTTCATTATTATAATTTTATTCAACAAAAACGATGATAAGGCAATATTGTTCATGATCAAACGTGGCGCACGATTTAAGTGTGTACAAGAACGTGGTGATTACGAATGAAAAAAAAATTAGAGATTAATGAATTTCAAATTAGCAATCAGTAACAGTAATTTTAAAGTTGCATTACAGACATGAATATAATTAATTTAAATTACAATATCGTCAAACTTTATCCGTGTATTGTGTTAAATAAATTCATTTAAAATTCGATTTCCAAAAGTTTTTTCAACATCAATTCAAAATTTAAAACAATTCTTATTTAAATGTCATTTAAAATCTTTGTCAATCTATTGAAAATGCACCGAAAACTATTTGAACAAGAAAATTTAACTTCGTTAATGTGTATTTTTCATTTATTTAAATTTCACACACAATTATTTTCTGTAAAGTTTAATTTTAATTTTAAACATATTCTCGCAAAACCAGTAATGACACACTATAAAAATACCACGATTGAAAATTTATTTTAACTGTTTACAACACACACACACACACACACAGTTCATTGGTTGTATACAAAAATAGCAATGAAAATATGCATCAAGTTATATTTTAATAATAAAATAATAATAAATATGTAATGCATTGAATGGTAGTTTATTTGAAAACTTGAACAAGAGGCATTTAAAAGAGAAGCACACAAGAGACATGAAAATTATACATACCAAACATTCTTGTGACGTCATATACCAGTTTCTTATTCATTTATTATGTGTCATGCATGTTTTGTACACATAATGTAAAGAAAAAATAACAAAAAAAAAGTATGTGGATAATCTCTTTTGAATGTAAAATTTGTATAGACACAAGTTTTTTCTTTAACTAAACTATTATTATTATTTTGTTGATATAGAAATTCAATTCAAAAGAAGAACATGCTCCTTGTTAAACCGTTTTTTGCTTCTATTTCATGTATTAATAAAAGAATTTATGTATTGCTAAATAAAGTAAAGCCAATATAAATGGACGATGTGTCTCAAAAATAAACGTGCAATGAACTGAAAGAAATAAACTTTATTTAATTATTATATTATGTGCTTAATATCTATTTAAAGAAAAGGATATCCAACTTTGAGGTACAGTAGAACTCGACTTATTGTCACTAAGAGTCTCAAATGGTCTAAAAGTCCCTAAACAACAATTTTATAACGTTTAAAACTGCTATTCTGTTCTTTGGTGAGATCGAAACTTAAATATGCTTCAGTTGTTTGGAACATGATTGGCACTGTAAATTCCTCTAGAATTGAATCAGTACAAAAACAATTCTTGTTATTCGCTCTACGTAACCTTGGGTGGGGGAGAGACACTTATGTCTTACCAACATATGAAGCAAGACTAAAACTTCTTGATATGGAAACACTACACGCAAGACGAAGAAGATTTGACATCACGTTTTGCTATGATCTGATGCATAAAAATATAAAATGTGACATACTCTGCAATAAAATCATTCATAATCAACCTGCTCCACAAAATCTGAGAAGACGAAGACTCCTACAAGTTCCATTTCATCAACGGAACTACACTTTTAACGAACCTTTTAGTAGGATTGCAAGATCTTTTAATGAGGTATCGACCTTGACTGAGGATAATCCTAGCAGAGCTGTTTTCATCCATAGATTAAAATTAAATTAAATAAATTTCTGTACTTAAAATTTTTTGTAAATTTTTTTTTGTAATAATTTTCTGCCAGTATTTGGCACTGAATAAATAAATAAAAAATTTTTGAATTTTTCCATTAGTAAAAATTAGACAAGTTTTAGTGTATAAAAAGGTTTTCTTTATGTATCTAAATCTAATTATAGATCTCTATACTAGTCTAATCAGCACTATAACAATGAAATGTAACATTTTAGAATCATTATGACTTTTAATCATGAACACTTCCATGTTTCATTGAGACCATTTCATTTACCTTCTGAAAGTACACAATTCAATCACATCCTAAGAAATGTCACTTAAAATACTTTAAATAACGATTTCCAATCCACTGAAACATTTCTTAATCTGAAACACGAGCTCGTAAATACCAATTCAAAAACATTAATGCTCACAATTTAACAACATTCCACAATTTTTACACCAAATAATATGAAACATCTTTCCATTTCATTTTAATAATTTATGCAGATGAATATCACAATGATCATAAATCGAATAAAATACATTTTATTTTCTCAACAAAAAAAAAACAAAAATTGTATATAAAATAAAACTGTCATCTTTTTTGGGTATAATTTGAGCTTATACACCATCAAAACGATACTCGATACAATTTAACAAGCAGTATCACCATTATGATTATTAGGCATGTACGTGCACAGTATGGATGAGTGTATCAAATTATCGCATTTTAAAGAACAAACACGACCTTTTTCAACAAAATTTAAATGTGTTCCATAAGCTCACTGTGTTTTCTAAAAAAAAACGTGTAAAACCATATTATGACATAGTCAGATATTTTTCTGGCATGTGATATGTGTAGAGAAAAAAAAACCGATAAATATTTATTTGAAAAGTGTATATCCAGTTTGAGGAGCAGAGAATAAAATTTATAAAAAAAAAGTTAAACCTGAATAAAATTGTGTGGCATTAGATTGAGGTACATGTGTTGTGTATCATTTCTCTCTCTATCTGTTTTTTTGTTAATATTTATATTGCACATTTTTTTTTGTTCATTTTATATACAATCATGTTTTTTGTCACTTTATTTTTCTGTCATCTCTGTTACCCAGTCTCTGCTTTAAAATTTAAATAATAATAATAATATTTTTGTTTTGTTGTCGCTTGTGTAATATTTTTGTGTGTTGATTAAAATTCTTCTGTATAAATTCTTATTCAAAATAAATGAAGATGAGGAAAAAAATGGATCATAATCCGTTTTATAAACATTCCAGTTATATGTTTTTTTTTTTGTAAGAGTTGTGCATTCAATTGGAAATATGGCGTTTTTTTTGCATTTAATAACAAAAATTCTACACATGCCTTTTTTCAAGATCACTTTTTGGTTTGAGTTTTGAACTTTGTCCAGACCTTAAGGGATTTTTTTTCAAAAAAAATAATTTTAAGGTCAAACTTCCCAAGAATCCGTTATTTTGGAATCTGTGAGTGGAAATCTGAAACTATTACCGGTACTTTTTCTTCTAACAGTGTAAAAAAAGAAAAAAAACATTTGAAAACTTGTTCCTATCCCCAGAAAGTGAGGAACTGTTTGTGCCTCGTCAAATCAACATGATTCAGAATAAGCCGTAGAGTAAAAGTGACCCATGTGATGATTGAGAAATTGATGACCGTCAATCTTCAGCTCAGTAGGGTCCAACTTGGCCCACTCACTTTCTTACCGTATCTGAAAAAATGAAGTTTCATGACCGAATCAAACATTTCATGTACTTTCATTGTGAAAAACCACCCTAATACATGTGAAGCAAGAATTTCTTGTATAAAGCCATCATTTAAACAAGAATTTCATCTACACATGAAACATATGACTTTAAATTTATATATTATTATTTTTTTCCCCATTTAATGTTATTAATCTTTAAAACATTGTACTATGAAACGTACAGAGCTAAAAGAAAATCAACAGATTTATGTCAATTTATATATAAATGTTGCATGCCAACAGGTCTCTTGTTATTTGATATCTAGAGGCGTTAAAAAAATATTATGACGATTTTTTCATTTTTTTTTCCTTTTTATTTATAATTTTAATTCATATGTGCTTTTTTTACGTATAATTGTATGTCTATTCAAAATAAAAAAAAATATAAAATAAACACAATAAATAATATTAAATCTTTTTCCATTTTTTTTTGTTTATTTGTATTTCTTATGAAAAGTAATGAGGTTAAATAATACAAATGTGTCTGTTTTTTTACTATTATTTGTATGTATTTTCAATGAATAATGAATCGCTATTCAAAACAGTTCTAGGAAAACTTCTATGAAAGGAAAAAAAATAAAACATTGAACTGTGATTTCAAAATAAAATAAAACTTTTTAAATAAAATCGATTACGAAAAATAAAACTTTGGCCATTTCCCACTTATGTTACAATTCAATTAGAATAATTTCAATAAGGGTACAATAACACTGAATAAGAAGATTTTTTTTTTTATAAAATATGAAAGAAAAAAAAACAAAAAAAAACTTGTTCTTTTCATGTAAAAACAACTGATAACATGAAAAATCAATGTAAATGGAAGAATGAACATTTTGTGAGAACTTAAAAACAAACATTTAACTGATAATGAAATGAATTGAATATTGTAATGACTAGATAATGTGATTTTGATTACAAGAAATTTTGTGATTCTATTATAATCATGTTTTTTACTGAAATCACTATAAAATGTGTTTACTTTAAGTGTTTTTTTTTTTTGTTTTAACGAAAATTGAACTGCCTGTGGAAAACTGTGAAACAATGTTTGAAATGTGGGTGTTTCAAGCAGAGAAAATGCAAATGTTTAAGAGAATATATTTATTAAAAGTAGGATGAATGTCAGATTTGTGTAACCTAATGTAAATTTTGTTTTAAGATGTAGATTCAGGTTAGAGGAGTAATTTATGTATTTTAACTTTATCGTTCTTGTTTTGAGCTATGAGAGTGAGTCAAAAGTTGAAAATGGAATTTTAATATTTCAGTCATGTTAATGTTGATTTCTGAGGTGTGATTTGGATTAACAGCTCACTTTAAAGTCTCAGATTTAATGGAACAAGAGCTTAAGATCAACGATTTTTCTGTAAAGCAAACAGCCATCGACCGAAAAAAGCTGAATTATGGAAAATTCACTTTAAATTAATGAAAATGAAATTTTCTGCTGACTTTCAACTTTTTTATTTTCTCATTTAGATAATGAAACTTTATCATACTACTTTTAACCACAATCCCAATTATAATAAAAAAAAATAATATTTGTGTTACTTTAAACGACTTTAAAATTCCAAGTATTTAATTTAAAAGAAAATTCAAACAATGAAATGTAATTTCAAAGCATGTAATTTTACTAGTTTCATATTAATTTTCCATTTAATTACCGTTAAAACTTTTGATACTTAAATGTGATGTGTGATGATGAAAGATTTGTTACATCTTGTTAAAATTAAATTGATTATTACAAATATTTCGTGCCTTACGTTACTTGGCTTGACTTGAAAATATTGTTTTTGATTTTAGTCTCATATTTTATTCATTCAACTTCAACTTTTTTTCTTCATTGCATCGCATGATTTTGCTACATTTCATAATTAAATGGATCACTAGAGTATTCATCATGCTTTTTTTTTCCTTTTAACTTATAATATCATTTCCTTCGTGTGGCCGGATGTTCAAGATAAAGTTGCTTGTCGTAATTATTATTGAATGTTATTTGAAATCTCTTAAAGTAAATACACACATGATTTTAAGCAAATACCTTAACTTCAATAAAAGTTTAAATAACAAAAATATTAGCTTATTAGCAGAATTATATGACATAATTATATAATTTTATATAGATTTTGAAAAAAAAAATTATATGGTTAAAGTAATAAACTAAGCCACACCATTGTTTATTCAATTTGTCTTCATACTTTTATATGCCATTAATGTGCTTGTGGTGCTTGAATATTAAATGAAAAAAATTTAAAGCGTAACATTGAATGATGAAATTAAGTGCATTTTCAGTTAAAATCATTCCAAGCCAAAATATTTTCTGATGAAATTTTTTAACATGAATTGGTCCAAATTGATGTAGAGGTCACAGTTTAAATTCAGGTTTACTTAATTCAAAGCAAATTTGTACAAAATATTTCAAGCTTCAACTTTGCTGAAGTAACCAAGGCATATATTTCATATTAAAAATGTCAATAAGACACTTCGGACTTATGGTCACGGTTTTTGTATATAAAAGCCCTCAACGCTGACGATGAGACCTTAAGACAGATATACATGGATTGATGGAATTTCCTAACCCTGATTTTTGACGGTCAAATTCTTGAACGAAATGTACCCAAAAGCGCCATTTTTACTGTTAACATGTTTTTTAAAAGTACAATTAGACTGCATTTTAATAAGACAAAGTTTTTTGTATACACATTTGAATTTTACAGACGAGTGATTTGAATTTTCCCATCACATCACGTCCGTTCCATGCCATACAAAATATCTTATACTTCACACATTATAGATACTGAAATAAACTTTTTATGTAATATAAATAAATGCAAAATTAAGTACACTTTTTATCATAATAATTATTTTTTTTTTAATGTATGCAGAAATCATACGCCGAATGAATGCAAGACATTGAAAACCGGTGTTTTTTTTGTTTTGGCGTTAATTTTTTTATGTATATCTGTGTGTGTGCGTGTTAGTGTTTGTTTATCATCAATTTAATGAATTAGATTTCATTTGATATGAAGCTTCACCTCACTTCACAATAATTATAACGATACAAGAGGGTGAGAGACATTTTTTTTGTTTAACACTCAAGACAAGTGCTATCAACGTCAATTTTGGTGATTTAGGTCTTGGAAAATTACGTATATAAAATGATACAGAAAATTCATGCTACAATCAGATTATCTCACTTTTTCCTTCCATTTAAAATGGTAAATTTCAAATGATAAATAATATCATCACAAAATTAATCAATTAGCTTAATTTTTCCAAGTACTTTTCCATTCCATTTCAACGCTTAGCATTTTCACCTTTTCTGTAATTTAATCCACCATAAAATTCGTTTATTTCCATTTGCAAAGAATGGTTTATGTTGATTGGATATTCAATTCATGTCAAAGTAAAATAGCATCTCAAATTTCAAGGGTAAAATACTTGACATTTGAAGTGAGTGTGCCAAAATGAAAATGTGTGTTAACTTTTTGTATTTTAAAAAGAAGGAAAATTGGTTTCTCTTGCTTTTATTACAAGCCTACAAAAGTAAATCGATATTTTTATATGAAAATCGTGATGTGAGAAGATTCCTTTAAAGTTTGTGTTATCGCAAGTGATGTGAATATATTTTAATAGAAATTCATTCACAAAAGCCTGACTTAAGGGAATTTCCCTTTTAAAATGTCAAAGAAAATTTTCACTACTCAATTTTGTGTATACACGTACAATGTTATACGGATGAGTGAATTGTAAAAAAAAAACATAAAATCCATTCAGTAAAATAAACATCATCAATTTATAATGAAAAACCGTGGACAACACAGATTACGTTGCTTTCTAAATTTAAATTGGTGGTCTCGTTCCAAGCCAATTTTTTTTTCTCTTCCAACATTGAAATTTTCATGGATATGTGTGTGTCGTTTTTTTTTCATTTAATTTTCTATTCAGCAGTCACATCTGTTTATTGTAATAATAATAATAACAAATTTATTTCTGTTCTCTTTCATAACAAGTCTCATAAGACTTTTTTTTGGATTTTTTTTCTTTATATGAAAATACAAAAAAAAAACTTTCAAATACAATCAAATGAATGACGTTCCACTGACTTGATTTTCTATAAATAGTCGTTTATCATTTAAATTAATTATTAATTTGTTTGTTTATAGATGTTCTTGGGAATTGTATAACAATGAGATGATTGATGAAATGAATTTATCAGCGTTGAGCTCTTCTAATGGTTTCAATATTGAATTTTATCTGCAATTTTTTTAATTGAGCTCATTGAAATTTTAACTGTTTTAACTTACTTTGCATACCGCTAGTTCTGTGCATAAAAGCCACTTTGCCTGTGTATAAGCGAGAGTTATCTTCCGATATTTTACGTAAAATTTTGAGACACTTTCAATTAAAAGTAAACAAATCACTCTATTTTTTTTTTATTTTTAATACAAATTAATCAAAATAAAATCAAAACATAGGTCAACGTTTTAATTTAGATTAACATATCACACAATTAGCAAGAAAATTTTTTCATTCATTTAATTTAATTTTTTTCATTATTTTTTTTCATTGCAGATACTTAATATGGAAGATGATATGAATTGGTACAGAGCAGAACTTGAGGGTAGAGAAGGACTGATTCCAAGTAATTACATAGAAATGAAAAATCACGAGTAAGTATTGAAATAATTTAATGATATTTCATAACAATAAATTTTTTTGTTTAAATTCTCATTACAGTTGGTATTATGGCCGTATAACAAGAGCTGATGCCGAAAAATTATTGTCAAATAAACATGATGGAGCATTTTTAATTCGTATCAGCGAATCAAGTCCGGGAGATTTTTCACTGTCAGTCAAGTAAGTAACGGCCGTTATTTAACTTGAACATGAAAATTAAAATATGAATCAAAATATGTCAACAATTTAAAGAAGAAGAAAAATTATGATGATAAATTTAAGAAATTAAATGAAATGAAAAGAACAATTCAATTGATTTCCTAGAAGCATAATAATAAATTGATTCAAGATAAACACAAGTATGCAAAATGAAGCTGGAGAGCAATTTAAATGTTTTTTTGTTATTATTATTGATGTAAAAATCATAAATATTTAAATATTCTCAGAGGAATTCCAAAATAAACAAATGAAATGAAAGAAATAGAAAGAGATGGAAACGGAAAGAAAGATATTAAGTCAAAAGTGGGCGATGATTCACCTGCTAGATTAAAAGACTAATGCATTCAGCCTACATTAAAAATGGTTTTAAATCAAATTCGAATCATTTTCTCGAGTTCAAAGAAATTATTGAGTAGAATTATGTTAGAAATGTTAAATTGAAGTTACTTTTCATGTGAGCGTTTTCAAGGAAAATATTGACATCAATAATATTCCTTAAGAACTTTTAATTTAATGGATACAATCAGATAAAATAAAATTAAACTAGAAGGCACGTCCCACTCATTTTACTTATAATTAGAAAAACGAACATAAAAACGATAAATCTTAACTGAGACTGGCATGAACGAAGCACAACTGTGCTCTAGTGATAGTCCATAATGATCTAACGATCCCTTCAGCTCTAGAATTTCTGGTGATTCCCTTCAAATCCTCAAAATTCATAATCAACCATCAATTCCATGTAATCATTATCAACTTAATTCGCATAATTCTCTTGAAATGACCTTGAATTAACAAGATTAATAATTGTAAAACATTAATTCAATGTCTCATACATAAATATTCGCTTTCATTCATTGGATTAAAAGATGATAATAATTTCATAGAAACAAAAAAAAATATTCTTAACAATAATATTTAATGATAGCAACTTAATAACTGACTACCAACAATTACCATTTAATACGATACAAAAATAAAATTTAACATCAAAAATTCATCAGTCATTTCCCTTTTGTATGCCATTTCATCAAAAAAAAGAAACAAAAAATATGAATTTTCTATTTATCAATGTCTCTAAAGCGGATCAAATAAATTTAATGATGTTTTTTGACACAAACAGACGCCTTATCATCCTTTCATTTTCATAAACAGACCAAATGAACTGAATTTCAAATAAAAATAGTGGTCAATTATGAAAGGGTAGAAATATAATTATGGGTTTGGCATGTTAATTTGATATTATGACTGATTAATTAATAATAAAGCTTAATAATGGTATTTTTTGGGGTTATGATTAATAATGATGATATCAATTTAACGCAGTAACATGTGCATTTTTTTCTAATGTGGGATGCTAAATTATGGAATAATTGATAAAAAAGTCATCATTAATTAAATCACTTTTTTTTTAAAAGTAAAATGTTTCAACAAACATTTTTTTATATATCAATTCAAAAGAAAACCAGTGAAATGTGAATTATTTGAATTACATTTCAATACGCCTTCACATCACATCAATATGATATGATATAAATTTTCCTTGAGAGAATTGAATTCCAAGAAAATTTGGGTTTACAATGCGAGTGAGAGAATTATAATTTATAATAAGAAAACAGCCTTCAAACAACCACATAAAAAAAATATTTTTGTAGGATAATGAAAATCATGAATTTGAATTTTTTGAAAGTATTATGATTTTTGTTGAAAAGTGGAAAGTGGGATTAAAATTTTTTTATGTGTTGAGAAAATGAGAAATTGAGTGAATTTTATTCAAGAACTCCCTGAAATGAGCTGAGGAGCGAGTCTCATGTTTGTATCCCAGCATGAATTGAAATGTCATAAAATTGGGTTGAATGCTCGAAGGCTTAATGAGTCACATACAACATATCATAGAATTCAGTGGAATTCACATGGAAGTTCTCAAAAGACGTTGAGAGAAAGAATTCCCGAAATTTCAAGTCAAATGAGGTTAAATCAGCAAAAATGAGTAAATGCATATTTTGATTCATGTTATTTGCCCTTAAAAATTACGTTTTGTAACTTTTACTAATAAAATCATGTTTTTTTTTTAATTTTTTTTCTTAATTTTACATTCAAAACGATGATAACTAAATTACCTACATCATTGTTGTCAAATCATTTTATCTCCTTCAATTAAAAACAATCCAAACCAAAACAAATAGATGTGCGGATGGAGTTCAGCATTTTAAGGTTTTACGTGATGCACAAGGCAAATTCTTTTTATGGGTCGTTAAATTTAATTCCTTAAATGAATTAGTAGAATATCATCGGGCTGCAAGTGTATCGCGATCACAAGATGTTAAGCTACGTGATATGAAGCCAGAAGAGGTAATTGATTTAATTTTTTTTCTTTTTATATTCTCTTTCAACATTTTCTGTTTTACTTCTTAATGCGATTCTTTTTTTTTATAATAATTTATAATCCACTGTTATTCTTAAATTCAGTGCAAATTTATAATTTATCGTCCATCTTATATGGACATGTTTAAATATCATTAATATTGATCGTCTTTTAATTGGTGAATCACCTTGAAAAATATTTCATTCAATAAATCTTAATTTTTTTTTCCTTTTTTTTAACATTCCTTAGATGTTGGTGCAAGCTTTATACGACTTCCAAGCCCAAGAATCTGGTGAACTCGATTTCCGACGAGGTGACGTAATTACCGTGACAGACAGATCCGATGAACATTGGTGGAGCGGAGAAATTGGAAATCGAAAAGGACTTTTCCCAGCCATTTATGTTACAAGATATCATGCAGAATAAAACACGATGAACATCAAACAAAAACTGAATCAAATTTAAAATATAAAAATTTTTGAGATATCGCGAAATGATGCGATACAAATTCACAACGTAATATATTTATATATATTTATAGATATAGTGAAACAATAATGATAAAGAAAAAAGTTAAAATTTTTATTATTATTTTGAAGAAATTAAGATAATGAAACGCAGAAAAAATTGATATACAAAAAAAAATTAAATTTAAATTTTGAATTGCAATCCGGTTTCCAGGAAAATTTTTTGTTAAACAATTTTATAAAGATTTTAAATTTCTTTAATTTTATCATTATACATTTAATTATTATTATTATTATATACAATATTCTAATCTTAATTCTATTCTATTTTTAATGTATAATTTTATTTGTGTATGTTTAACATTTACATTTACATTACATTAAAAAACACATAAAAAAAATCAAAAAATATACTCCTTTTTTTCCTTTTAATCCATAAATGAAGTCAATAAATTCAAATTAAAAATATTTCATATTTCTTGATAAAAATAAATTTTAAGTTATTTTGTGTATTTTCATTGATGAATCACTTGAAATGTATACTTATTTATATAACATTAAATTACTATGATACACATTTAATGTTAAAAAAATACAAAATAAACCATTAAAAAGTGCTAAAATTAAAAATATTTTGATTAAATGAATGAATTGTAACCGTTTTTTGTCTGTCTTCGAATATGTTTAATTTAACATGTAAATTTTACTTTTCATTTAAATTTCAAAAAGATAATTGTATCTGAAAATCAAAAATTAAGAAAAAATTAAAAGAAAATCATTGTAATGCATTTAAAATAAAGTTTATGAAAATAAAATAAAATAAATTACCCTTAGCAGTACTTAAAGAAAAAAATTTAAATGAAAATTTCATTCAAGTTATCCATTAAAAAAAAGCGTGATGGTAACCATACAAAAAAAAATAAATAAGGCAACGCCTTAAATTTAAATATCATTTAAAAATTTCGTTTCATTTATTTTTTTTTTAAATTAACAGTTCGATTCAATTTTGAATGAAAATATAAAAATAAATGGTCCAATTCAAAATTTATAAGGTATAAATAATTTGATTTTTAATATTAAAACTATTAAAATATTATCAATTGACCCTCCACCACCAGAAAATAAGTACATGAAAAAAAATTGTTTAAATTTTATATCTGATTATCATTGAACAAAATACAAAATTGAAAATTAAACATAAAACTTGTGTAACTAAAAAAAATAAGTTAATAAAATTATAATTATACATAAAAATAAATCATATTCCTATTAAATATCCACATATAATTGTATTAGATTAGCACAGACCAACAAAAAATTAAAATTATACATATAACTTATTATTCATAGAATGCTGTTTTTCAATTATAATTTTTCCTTTCAAATAATTTCATTTTAATTTCAATTCCTGCAAATTTCATTTTTATATTAACATGATTAAGATTTTTCATTTGCAACACTGTATGTAAAAATGTGTGTCTTGTCTTTAAACATTACATTAAATTGATTAAGAAAACGCAGGGTGCTTAAATAAAAAATTAAAAAAAGATAATGTTGCATTAAATTTACACATACTATGATAACAAATCTAACTTTAATATGAAAATAAAAATAAAATTAATTATAATAGAATATGACACTAATATATGAAATTTGAGCTGAAAAATAAAATTAAAAAAATTAATTGCCAAATTTTTTCATTAAATTAACATTAAAAAAAATATTAAAAAAAAATAAATGCTTTTTATTCTCATGATTCTTATTATTGAATTTTTATTACAATTACAATCAACATTTAATTAAAAATAATTAAAAAAAAAACAGAACTGTTTCAATCAAAGCAAATTAAATCATTTTTGATGAATTTTTTCCTTTTATACATAAAAAAATTATCAGTAAGGTGCGTAATTTTGTATGTAAAATTTTCTATGATTATACATTTTGACATTATTTCATCTTTTTTTTTCTCTTAAATGCTAGCCTAAAATTAAAATAATAATAATAAAAAAATAATGATATTGTATTATTTATAAAATTGCCATAAAATTATGAACGATGATAATAAAAAAAAATATGAAATATGATTTACATGAAAAATGTTGAAAAAAAACTAACCATAATTCATACAATAAAGGCTTAAGTTTGATAAAAAGTTATAAATATTAGAACTTAAATGAAAAGAATGAAATGAAATAAAAAAAAATTAAAAAAATTAACTATATATGAGAGAAAATGGTTCAGATATAATGATAATAAAATAAGTAAAATTAAAAAAAAAACTAAAAATAACACAGCTTAACAAAATAAAATCGATGTGCTTGCTTTGAGAAATCCCGAAACACGTCAAAAAGATTTTTCAATCCTGATTATTTTGCACTTTAAAATTTTAGAATTCACTGATTCGTGTTTGTTTTATGAAATAATGAAATTTGTATGGAAAAGATCCATTTTCCCTTTAAGTTGAAATTATTAAATATCAAAGTTTAAACTTTTCTGAGGTTAATTTTGTTCCAAAGTGTCAAGTTATTTATATCATTGGAAAGAAGGCAAAAAGAGCTAACAGAAAATATAAGTTTCAATGTAATTAGCGAAATTTTATTGAGCTTTTTAAGGTAACAAATACAAAAAAAGAGAAAAAACTCATTTTTTTATGTATCTTTAGAACAAAATTTATTATAAATTGAATATTATGCGGGCTTATTCTGAAAAAGTTTATATTTTCTGTTAGCTCTTTTTGCCTTCTTTCTAAAAATATAAATTACTTGACACTTTGAAACAAAATTAACCTCAGAAAAATTTAAACTTTGACATTTAATAATTTCAACTTAAAGAGAAAATGACTCTTTTCCATACAAATTTCATTATTTCATAAAACAAACACGAATCAGTGAATTTTAAAATTTCAAAGTGGAAAATAATCAGGATTCAAAAATCTTTTTGACGTGTTTCGGGATTTCTCAAAGCAAGCACATCGATTTTATTTTGTTAAGCTGTGTAATTTAAAATAAAAAAAATACCTTTATGAATGAAAATTAAATTAATGTAATAAAAAAATATAAATTATGATATGATTATTATAATATAATACGATTATTATTATTATTATAAATAAACGATAAATTGACAGTAAATACAACCAAGATATTTCATAAAAAATAAATTAAAATTTGTTTTAGTTTGAATTTTATCTCCTTTGTATTCTTGGACCCTATTCAAAGTATTTTCTGAATCAAAATGACATTTCTTTTCATATTTTAAGGTACTTTGAGTCAATATCCATGTAGATCGAATTTGAACGCCCTACTTTAAGGCAGATTTCTTAAAATTTAAATTCAATGAATCATCATCCTTCATCAAATTGAATCAACATTGAAAATATTTCATTGAAATTAACATTTAAATATTTACTTGAAATTCGCTCATCAGTCCAGACAAATTCGCAACCTAAATAATTTACCTTCGTCATTTTTATATCAATATGTAATTAAACTAATGATATCAGAGCACTGTCTGCGAAAATTCATTTAATTTTTAAACAATTAAAACTTGAATGAAAATAAAAATATTTGCATTTGTACAGCTTTTATTATATCTGTGCTGTTATCTGAGGAAATTAAATTATAAAGCTGATCAATTATGAAAAAAAAGTTCAGTTTACGTTGAAACGTTTAAATTAAAAGAAAAAAATAAATTATGAAAATTTTATACTCGTCGAAAGAGGTTTTACTGATTTTGAGTCTCTTAAGCTTTGGAGGTATCTCAAATTCGAATTTTTCTGTCTTATTTGTGTGATTTGAATTTCATTTCAATTTTGTAGATCAAATTTTCGCTCAAACCCTTTATGGAACATTTGATTTCATTGTAGTCGGTGCTGGTTCAGCAGGAAGCATAATCGCAACACGCCTCTCAGAAAATTCGTCAGTGACTGTGTTAGTTATCGAAGCAGGCACTAATTTGGATCAAAAATTCCAGGATGTTCCACTTGCGGCTGTACAACAACAACGTAATCCCACATTTGATTGGATGTATACGTCGGTTGCCCAGCCAGACAGTTGCCTGGGAATGACAGATCAAAGTTGTGCATACCCTCGTGGCAAAGGACTCGGTGGAAGTTCTCAAATCAATGCAATGATGTATGTTAGAGGTAATAAAGCTGATTATGATCAATGGGCGGCAGAGGGATGTACTGGTTGGGATTATGACTCATTATTGCCGTATTTTAAACGAAATGAGGGATATAAAGCGAGTGGTCAACCTGGAAAAATTAATGCTTCATTCCATGGCACAACTGGTCCTATGACAACCGAATTCCCTAAATTTAGAACAGATTATTCACCCGCATTCGTTGAAGGAGCAAAATCACTTCAGATGAATGAAGTTGATTATAATTCAATCGATCAAATTGGCGTTTCATACCTTTTAGCTAACACCCATTATGGTAGACGTGAAGATACAGGACAAGAATATTTATCGGAATTGGCCTGGTCACGCTCTAATTTTTACATTTCACTCAATTCACATGTGACTAAAATTAATTTCAATGGTAAAACAGTAACAGGAGTCCTTTTCAAAAGAGGAACCACCATTTACAAGGCACTTATAACAAAAGAACTGATTTTATGTGCAGGTGCAATAAATACACCTCAAATTTTAATGCATAGTGGCATTGGACCATCTGAAACATTACAAGCTAAAGGAATTCCCGTTTTGAAAGACTTACCAGTCGGAAAATTCATGGATGATCATCCTGCCTTCTTTGGTCCAACATACACAACAAACAGTTCCACGAGATCCATCAACTATTATGAAGCCTACTTGGATATTCTTGGTTGGTCAATTACTGGAAGCACTCAACTTGCAATTCCATATGCAATTGAAGGAGTATTCTTTAATCGTACAAGCAACTCAATCCTCCCAAATGGTATGCCAGACTATGAATTGATGTTCACACCAGCTTCAATGGCGACCGATAGAGGAACTGACCAATATAAAAATATGAGAATAACTGATGAACTATTCAATCAAGTGTATGGCCCATTATTAAATATCAATAATGATACAATTTCGACACTGGTGATGGTCCTTCATCCAAAATCAATTGGAAATGTGACGATTAGAGACAAAAATCCATTTTCTAAACCTCTTATTTACCCAAATCAGTTTTCGGATCCTGCTGATTTGGATACAATGCTTGAAGCATTACGATCAGCTCAAAGAATCCTGACATCAGAGCCATTTAAAAAATATGATCCAAAACCATATTATTTAAATATTCCAGGATGTTCACAATACACATTCGATTCAGATGATCATTGGAAGTGCTGTTTTAAGTATTTTGCTTCGACAATGCATCACATGGTAGGAACGTGTCGCATGGGACCAGCAACTGATCCAACTGCAGTGGTTGGACCTGATTTGAGGGTGCATGGAATTTATCGTCTCATTGTATGTGATTCGTCAGCTATGAGAGATGTCAATTCAGGTCATACTGCTGCTCCAGTGATGGCAATGGCAGAGAAATTGAGTGATATGGTTAAGGCACGATATGGTTTGTAAAAAAAAATAATTGTAAAATGACTAATAAAATAAAAAAAAAATTTTAAGTTTTTCTCATTTTCATTTATATTTCAATTGAATTTTCATTTTATTTATATTTTTATTATCATATATATATTTTAAATTTTCTATGCTCTCTTAAATCACTAAAAGTACAATCTTATAGTCATCATTTAATTAATAAAATATAAAAAAAAATTATACTTTAACATAATTTGAACTATAACTTAATTAAAATTTAACTTATAAACTTAAAATATTCAAAGTCTGTTATGTTTTTTTTTTTGTGTAACATCATTATCATTTTCTCATACATTTATAATAATTATAATTAATAAAAAATTATAAAAAATCAGTCTTAATTTAAAATCAATTTGATTTAAAATGTTAAAAAACAAACAAAAATTAATCAATTAATTATAATAATAGTAAAGCACAATGTTACCCGAGCTCATTTTTTCCTATGAATCTTTTCTATAAATGTTTAAATTTATATTAATAAAACATAATATAAATGTATAATAATAAAAAATAAAGAAAATATAAAAATAAGTTACAAGAAATCGATTATAAATGGAAATTTACTACTAAAATCGATCATAGAGGTAATTTTTTTTATGTTAAATTTAAATTTAACAAACAACATTAAATTTTTTATGTTTTACTTTAAATTTCAGAGAAAAATGTGTGCAGAAACACAAATAACATGTTTTTTTTTTTGTTAACATTTAACACGATTTTACACATTTCAATGAAAATGAAAAAGAAAATTTAAAATATTCATATTAGAAATTAAAACTAGTAGTACATTTAATTGTATGGTCATAACTTTTTTCTTTATTATTTTATTTTATTTTATTATTATATTGATCAGTCTTTTATTAATTTAACTAAATTAACCTTAATCATATAGTAAAATATCTTTTTTTTCTCTTTAATATAACATTTAATCATGTGTAATATGGCCTTTGCATTAAAATTTTCTATTATTTTGTACAAATTGAATAATAATTTTCACATTAAACATTCATTTCAACAGTTTTGATGTTAAAAGTGATATCAAAGAGTGTGCCCTTTTTTTTATTGCATATCAAAAAAAAAGTTTTCATTAATTTTTTATTATTATTAACATTCATTACATTTACATTTATATAGTATGAGCAAAAAGGCACGAGAAATTGATTGATAAATGTATTTAAAAGGAAAAAAGGGGACGTCTGGTATTTTACTTTGATTTTGAGCATAAAATTATCTAACATTTAATTTTTTTTTTGTTTAACATTTTCACTAAAATTTTTTAGGCACTCGGTGGTAGGTTTTTGTTCCCTATATTTTTTAAAATGACATTTAATGATTATTTTTAATTTATTTTTAAAAATACACTTAAATTTCTATCTTAGCTTAATCTGATTATAAAATTAAAAATAATTACCGGGATCGTCCATTAAAGATTATAAAATTATGATACAAAGTCTTAAAAAATTATGAAAATTAAAATTAAAATAAAGTCTTATAAAATTTAAAGAAATATTACATAAAAAAATTTAGGATATAAAATAAAATGAAGGAAATGTTGATTTTTTTTTTCATTTAAATAAAGTGTAGAAATATAATTTGAATTTAGATTGATACAAAAATAGTACGGTGTTATGGAACTACCGATTTAAAGTTAGATTAAAAAAAAGAAGGAAACTTGAGCACATTTCTGATCCGATTTTATGTGTGTATATTTCTTTATTGCACCACGATTTGAAATTAATTTAAAATTTGATATCAGTCATAAATACGTTAAAAAAAGAGGTAATTTTTAACATTGATAGGATGATAGTACGATTTAGAAAAAGAAAAATTAGGTTTTTGAGCTTGAATTACTTTGAATTTTGAGCTTTTTAATCGTCTGTCGTTTCTTCGCAATTCAGTGCAGTTTCATGCTTGATTTTAACAATTTCTGGTGTTGGTTCCATTTCACGTTCCTTTGCATACTCCTCCTCATATCGACGTTCCTTCAATTGTTGAATCACTTTACTTAGGGGTGGTACAATGACACCATGTTGTTGTGCTGGCATTGATGGTGGTGGTGCTTCACGTGATGCCGGACGTGAAATTGGAGTTGATGCTTGGTGTGGTGGTGAGGGTGATCGTTCACCTGCATCTGTGGATGGTGTTCGCTCCATTCGTTGCATTTCCTTGCTACTGCGTGACATTGACAAGTCCTCAACTTTGTCATCTTCCTCACTTGTGCTATTTGTGGGAACGCTATTTGAATGTTTGCGTGATTGTTGATGATGATGGTGATTATTTGAATTTGAATGTTCATTTTGAAGCGGGTGCTCGGTAGATGGAGGTCTCATATATCGCATTGCAAGTGCATTCATACTGGGACTTGGTGATCGCGCGGTGCCATGAGTGCCAGGACTTGTTGATACACCATTTGCGGCAGCATGTGCAGCTATAAAGAGAAAATGAAATAATTTTAAAATTAATTTATTTCCATTAAATGTATCATTTAAATGTTAACTGACCTGCTGCTAATGCCATTGCATGTAATTGAACATCACCACCACGAATATCTAAGGCTTGTTGTAAGAATGATGGTGCTAACAAGGCAGCTGCTGGATGTGATGACATTGAATGTCTTTCACGATCCATACTCCGATCATCATCGTGATGCGAATGTGATTGAGATGGCACTTGGATATCAGAATATGGATGGCTTGCTCCTGAGAGTCCATATGGGAATGACAATGAATTACCTCCAGTACTTGGACTTCGTTTCATTGTACGATTCATGGGACGGCCTGTTGTGATACCCATTTTTTTCACTTTGTCATACAATGTTCGGGATGGCACACCAAATTTACGGGATGCTTGTAATGCACTCATGCCATTTTTGACACATTCAATAGCAGCCATGATATCGTTGCGAGTATATTGTTTGTACCGTTTCCATTCCGGTTTTTGATTTTGTTGTGGAACATATGAAGCAATTCGAGAATCAGAGCCATAACCTTGAGATTGATCCATTGGTGAGTCCTCGTCAAATGATTTATCGTCGTATGGTGAATGTGCTTCATCGATTTGACCACGATCATGATATTTCTATTAGAAAAAATACATTTAATATACAAAAATTACACAATTTAATTAAATGAAATTACCTTTTCCGAATAATCAGTTCCATTTGATCCATTACTGCTACGTTCACTGCGTTCACGATCATTTGTCCGTTCAGAATGTCCCATCATTGGTAACGCTTGTGACGAGTCTGCAGCATTAGATTGAGCCAAAACATTTCGTAAAATTGGTGTGTCCATGCCAGTACTTGCAGCCGATGAATTTAACATTGAATTGATCGAGGAAAGCTTTTTACGTTTCAATGGATTCATGTCTGATACACTTTCATAGGCACGTGATAAGAATTGTGATGAAATTGGTGAATCTAAGGTAGGTAATGGCCATGTTGGGGTTGGACGTTCATTTATTGGGGCAGGATGAATTGGACTTCGGTTACGTGAATGCAAATTCGAGTATGGCCTAAATGTACTGTACGGTGGCGATGAACTGCTACTTTGTGCAGCCGATGTTACATTATTTGAGGATGTGATGGGGGACGATTGGTTATTTGTCTTAATTGTACTATTGTTGTTGTGTGGTGTTGATATGGGGAATGGCACTTGTGACGGAACATTTGAGGATGTGTGTGATGTTGATTCATCCATCTTTTCAAATTTTCCTTTGAGATCAGCCATGTCATAGAGACCCTTGACTTCAAGTTGCTCTGCGATTTTCATGATGCGTGGAATTTGGGATTGTGTCACATTCACTTCACCTGTGTACATGTATTCCAATAAAGCACGCATTTCAAATTCTTTGACACCGGGAAATAGAATGCTGCAATGATCCATCGGGATATCTTGTAATATGGCTTGGAAATAAGGTGAATTTGCAGCCAGCACGACACGATGTGCTTTGAATTGTGCTTGATCATCAACGACAATTGTGCAATCAACGTAACACTCCATTTTGATAAGGGAATCCAAAATTTCAACCAAATTGGATTTGTGATTATTCCAACGCAGGCAATATGTTTGTCCTTCTGTATTACTCATTTTGTCTGTTTTCTTCAATTCCACTTAAATTCTATAAATAAAAAAAAATAAAAGGATACTGTTAGTCAATATCGATACTCAATTTCAAACTAACTAAATTTCAATAAAAAGTCCATCTATTTAACTGCAGTTACGCGCATTAAATAATGGCAATATTAAATATTTACACCAAACGTTTAATTTCCCACACATACATTTTCACATATGATAAATGAAATTCATTCTGGAAAATTTTAAATGTTAAAGGAAAAATTGCAAATCGTCATCAACATCAGCATAATGTCACATCAACAAATAATGTCTACCAACGCAACTTTCAAATGAGTTTCACATGAAATTTTAATTATAATTCAAAATAAATAATCAATATGATTCAGTATAAAAATTGCAATGTAATTCAAAATATTTATGTTTGCATTACATCATTTCAAGCACATGCAGTGACACAATGACATCAAATTTTGTCATGGTGAAAATCATGATGACCAATTGCAATTGCAATGCAATAATATGAAATAAAATAATGATAAAAAAAACAAAATTATAGTTAAAAAAGTCTACTAGGAGTGACTGTAAACTAATTTTATAGAAAGCTTATGGAAAACCATCATCATGCCATTTTCCAACATAATGCATTGTCATGTGGAAAAAGTTGCAGTAAGCAAAAAAAAAATATAAGTTAAAAGAATCATTCATTTTATATTCCTGCACATCAATTATGCAAAACCATTTATTTGCAGCACGAATACTGCGATAAATTGAGTGAGGTTCCGAGGTAATGTTTTTAAAAGCTTGAATTATTATTATATTGCAGTGTGTTATTTGTTGATTGTATCTATAGATGAAATGAAAAAATTGAAACAAAATTACAAAAATTGAGGATAAAATAAAAGTTAAATGCAATTTGTGCATGGATAACTAATTTATTTTTTATAGTCTCTAATGCAGAAGTTATTAAGAGTGATTTTGATTGAATTTCATGAACGGAAAAGGTGAAATTGAGAGGTGAAGCGTTAAATTTGAGACAGGTACCATAGATGGAGCCACTTGAAATTCAAATTGACCGTTAAATTTCAATTTGACGAATTTCAGTAAGGCCAAAACATGAAATTTAATTAATATAAGCGTTAAAACGCTCTTCGAAGCTTTCAGATGGAGCCACATGGAATTCAAATTGACCGTTCAAAATTGAGATTTAAATTTTTCATTCGATTTATGAATAAATTGCAGTAAATTTAAGAATTTACCATATTGATTGATTATTGAAAAATAAAAACAGCTATAGAACGTAAGTGCTCATAGTTCCCATGAACTAAATTTTCCATTCCACCTACTTTAAACAGGTTTGAAATTAATTTTACATTAAAATGACTTCATACATAGAATCAAGAAAAATTGTATTAAATAATTTCGCGAATTTCCTTTCATAATAATAACCAGCCACACTGTTGTTTTATTTCCCAGGCCTCACTTCATACACTTTGTGTCATATCGGTATTTGATGCAACACGGATAGATAGATATTTAATTTAAAAAAGTAAGGAATTAGCTGCCGCAGCAAATCCATAGTTTTGAGTGCGTGTTCATTTTCATAATATTTTCATCTATTTTATTTAATAAATATTTCATATTGTTTTGGGTGTACACAAAACAAAGGGCATTACTTTCAATTTTTGTATGGGAGAATTTTGTCATTTTTACCGTTTTAAACA